>CM038678.1:487148943-487262153 GCA_021605205.1 Aegilops longissima | reverse complement strand
AGGTATGTGCTTTGTGAAAGTCCAATCAAGCGTCTTGATCTATCTCTATAGATCTTGATGCCCAATATGTAAGCAGCTTCACCGAGGTCTTTCATCTAAAAACTTTTATTCAAGTATCCCTTTATGCTATCCAGAAATTCTATATCATTTCCAATTAACAATATGTCATCTACATATAATATCAGAAATGCTACAGAGCTCCCACTCACTTTTTTGTAAATGCAGGCTTCTCCAAAAGTCTGTATAAAACCATACGCTTTGATCACACTATCAAAGCATTTATTCCAACTCCGAGAGGCTTGCACCAGTCCATAAATGGATCGCTGGAGCTTGCACACTTTGTTAGCTCCCTTAGGATCGACAAAAACCTTCCGGTTGCATCATATACAACTCTTCTTCCAAAAATCCATTCAGGAATGCAATTTTGACATCCATCTGCCATATTTCATAATCATAAAATGCGGCAATCGCTAACATAATTCGGACAGACTTAAGCATCGCTACGGGTGAGAAGGTCTCATCGTAGTCAACCCCTTGAACTTGTCGAAAACCTTTTGCAACAAGTCGTGCTTTGTAGACAGTAACATTACCGTCAGCGTCAGTCTTCTTCTTAAAGATCCATTTATTCTCTATTGCTTGCCGATCATCGGGCAAGTCAACCAAAGTCCACACTTTGTTCTCATACATGGATCCCATCTCGGATTTCATAGCTTCAAGCCATTTTGCCATTTTGCGGAATCTGGGCTCACCATCGCTTCTTCATAGTTCGTAGGTTCACCATGATCTAGTAGCATGACTTCCAGAACAGGATTACCGTACCACTCTGGCGCGGATCTTACTCCGGTTGATCTACGAAGTTCAGTAACAACTTGATCTGAAGTTTCATGATCATCATCTTTAACTTCCTCTCTAATTTGTGTAGGTGTCACAGAAGCCGGTTTCTGTGATGAACTACTTTCCAATAAGGGAGCTGGTACTGTTACCTCATCAAGTTCTACTTTCCTCCCACTCACTTCTTTCGAGAGAAACTCCTTCTCTAGAAAGGATCCATTCTTAGCAACGAATGTCTTGCCTTCAGATATGTGATAGAAGGTGTACCCAACTGTCTCCTTTGGGTATCCTATGAAGACACATTTTTCCGATTTGGGTTCGAGCTTATCAGGTTGAAGCTTCTTCACATAAGCATCGCAGCCCCAAACTTTCAGAAACGACAACTTTGGTTTCTTGCCAAACCATAGTTCATAAGGAGTCGTCTCAACGGATTTTGATGGTGCCCTATTTAACGTGAATGCGGCCGTCTCTAAAGCATAACACCAAAACGATAGCGGTAAATCGGTAAGAGACATCATAGACCGCACCATATTTAGTAAAGTACGATTACGACGTTCGGACACACCATTACGCTGTGGTGTTCTGGGTGGCGTGAGTTGTGAAATTATTCCGCATTGTTTCAAATGTAGACCAAACTCGTAACTCAAATATTCTCCTCCACGATCAGATCGTAGAATTTTTATTTTCTTGTTACGATGATTTTCAACTTCACTCTGAAATTCTTTGAACTTTTCAAATGTTTCAGACTTATGCTTCATTAAGTAGATATACCCATAACTGCTTAAATCATCTATGAAGGTGAGAAAATAACGATATCTGCCACGAGCTTCAACATTCATTGGACCACATACATCTGTATGTATGATTTCTAACAAATCTGTTGCTCTCTCCATAGTACTGGAGAACGGCGTTTTAGTCATCTTGCCCATGAGGCACGGTTCGCAAGTACCAAGTGATTCATAATCAAGTGGTTCCCAAAGTCCATCATTATGGAGTTTCTTCATGCGTTTACATCGATATGACCTAAGCGGCGATTACCACAAATAAGTTGCACTATCATTATTAACTCTGCATCTTTTGGCTTCAACATTATGAATATGTGTATCACTACAATCGAGATTCATCAAAAATAGACCACTCTTTAAGGGTGCATGACCATACAAGATATTACACATATAAATAGAACAACCATTATTCTCTGATTTAAATGAATAACCGTCTCGCATCAAACAAGATCCAGATATAATGTTCATGCTCAACGCTGGCACCAAATAACAATTATTCAGGTCTAAAACTAATCCCGAAGGTAGATGTAGAGGTAGCGTGCCGGCCGTGATCACATCGACTTTGGAACCATTTCCCACACGCATCGTCACCTCGTCCTTGGCCAGTGTTCACTTAATCCGTAGTCCCTGTTTCGAGTTGCAAATATTAGCAATAGAACCAGTATCAAATACCAAGGTGCTACTACGAGCTCTAGTAAGGTACACATCAATAACATGTATATCACATATACCTTTGTTCACCTTGCCATCCTTCTTATCCGCCAAATACTTGGGCAGTTCCGCTTCCAGTGACCAGTTTGCTTGCAGTAGAAGCACTCCGTTTCAGGCTTAGGTCCAGACTTGGGTTTCTTCTCCTGAGCAGCAACTTGCTTGCAGTTCTTCTTGAAGTTCCCCTTCTTCTTCCCTTTGCCCTTTTTCTTGAAACTAGTGGTCTTGTTGACCATCAACACTTGATGCTCCTTCTTGATTTCTACCTCCGCAGCCTTTAGCATTGCGAAGAGCTCGGGAATTGTCTTTTCCATCCCTTGAATATTATAGTTCATCACGAAGCTCTTGTAGCTTGGTGGCGTGATTGGAGAATTCATCAATGACGCTATCATCCGAATATTAACTCCCGGTTGAATCAAGTGATTATTATACCCGGACATTTTGAGTATATGCTCACCGATGAACTATTCTCCTCCATCTTGCACCTATAGAACTTATTGGAGACTTCATATCTCTCAATCCGGGCATTTGCTTGAAATATTAACTTCAACTCCTGGAACATCTCATATGCTCCATGATGTTCAAAACGTCGTTGAAGACCCGGTTCTAAGCCGTAAAGCATGGCACACTGAACTATTGAGTAGTCATCAGCTTTGCTCTGCCAGACGTTCATAACATCTGGCGTTGCTCCTTCAGCAGGCCTGGCACCCAGCGGTGCATCCAGGACGTAATTCTTCTGTGCAGCAATGAGGATAATCCTCAAGTTACGGACCCAGTCCGTGTAATTGCTACCATCATCTTTCAACTTTGCTTTCTCAAGGAACACATTAAAATTCAACGGAACAACATCACGAGCCATCTATGTACAACAAACATAGACAAGCAAAATACTATCGGGTACTAAGTTCATGATAAATTTAAGTTCAATTAATCATATTACTTAAGAACTCCCACTTAGACAGACATCTCTGTAGTCATCTAAGTGATCACGCGATCCAAATCAACTAAACCATGTCCGATCATCACGTGAGATGGAGTAGTTTTCAATGGTGAACATCACTATGTTGATCATATCTACTATATGATTCACGCTCGACCTTTCGGTCTCCGTGTTCCGAGGCCATATCTGCATATACTAGGCTCGTCAAGTTTTACATGAGTATTCCGCATGTGCAAAACTGGCTTGCACCCGTTGTAGATGGACATAGAGCTTATCACACCCGATCATCACGTGGTGTCTGGGCATGAAGAACTTTGGCAACGGTGCATACTCAGGGAGAACACTTCTTGATAATTAGTGAGAGATCATCTTAAAATGCTACCGTCAATCAAAGCAAGATAAGATGCATAAAGGATAAACATCACATGCAATCAATATAAGTGATATGATATGGCCATCATCATCTTGTGCTTGTGATCTCCATCTCGAAAGCACCGTCATGATCACCATCGTCACCGCACGACACCTTGATCTCCATCGTAGCATCGTTGTCGTCTCGCCAACTATTGCTTCTCGACTATCACTACCGCTTAGTGATAAAGTAAAGCAATTACAGTAGCGATTGCATTTCATACAATAAGCGACAACCATATGGCTCATGCCAGTTGCCGATAACTCGGTTACAAAACATGATCATCTCATACAATAAAATATAGCATCACGTCTTGACCATATCACATCACAACATGCCCTGCAAAAACAAGTTAGACGTCTTCTACTTTGTTGTTGCAAATTTTACGTGGCTGTTACGGGCTGAGCAAGAACCGTTCTTACCTACGCATCAAAACCACAACGATAGTTCGTCAAGTTAGTGATGTTTTAACCTTCTCAAGGACCGGGCGTAGCCACACTCGGTTCAACTAAAGTTGGAGAAACTGACACCCGCCAGCCACCTGTGTGCAAAGCACGTCGGTAGAACCACTCTCGCGTAAGTGTACGCGTAATGTCGGTCCGGGCCGCTTCATCCATCAATACCGCCGAGCCAAAGTGTGACATGCTGGTAAGTAGTATGACTTGTATCGCCCACAACTCACTTGTGTTCTACTCGTGCATATAACATCAACGCATAAAACCTAGGCTCGGATGCCACTGTTGGGGAACGTTGTAATTTCAAAAAAATTCCTACGCACACGCAAGATCATGGTGATGCATAGCAACGAGAGGGGCGAGTGTTGTCCACGTACCCTCGTAGACCGAAAGCGGAAGCATTATGACAATGCGGTTGATGTAGTCGTACGTCTTCACGATCCGACCGATCCAAGTACCGAACGTACAGCACCTCCGAGTTCAGCACACGTTCAGCTCGATGACGATCCCTGGACTCCGATTCAGCAGGGTGTCGGGGATGAGTTTCGTCAGCACGACGGCGTGGTGACGTTGATGATGTTCTACCGACGCAGGGCTTCGCCTAAGTACCGCTAAGATATGACCGATGTGGAATATGGTGGAGGGGGGCACCGCACACGGCTAAGGAACGATCACGAAGATCAACTTGTGTGTCTATGGGGTGCCCCCCTCCTCCGTATATAAAGGGGGGAGGAGGAGGGGGCCGGCCAAGGGGAGAGGCGCGCCCTAGGGGGGGCAATCCTACTCCAAGTAGGTTTGGCCCCCCTTTCCTATTAGGAGTAGGAGAGGGGAGGAAGAGAGGGGAGGGACGAAGGAAAGGGGGGGCCCTCCCAATTCGGATTGGGCTTGGGGCGCCCCTCCTTGCTCCTTCTCCCTCCTTTGCACTAAGGCCCATATACCTACTGGGGGGTTCCAGTAACCTCCCGGAGCTCCGGTATAGTCCCAATCTCACCCAGAACCTTTCCGGTGTCCAAATATAGTCGTCCAATATATCAGTCTTTATGTCTCGACCATTTCGAGACTCCTCGTCATGTCCGTGATCACATCCGGGACTCTGAACAACCTTCGGTACATCAAAACTCATAAACTCATAATATAACTGTCATTGTAACGTTAAGCGTGCGGACCCTACGGGTTCGAGAACTATGTAGACATGACCTAGAACTGTTTCCGCTCAATAACCAATAGCGGAACCTGGATGCTCATATTGGCTCCTACATATTCTACGAAGATCTTTATCGGTCAAACCGCATAACAACATACGTTGTTCCCTTTGTCATCGCTATGTTACTTGCCCGAGATTCGATCGTCGGTATCTCAATACCTAGTTCAATCTCGTTACTGGCAAGTCTCTTTACTCGTTACGTAACGCATCATTCTGTAACTAACTCATTAGCTACATTGCTTGCACGGCTTATAGTGATGTGCATTACCGAGAGGGCCCAGAGATACCTCTCCGACAATCGGAGTGACAAATCCTAATCTCGAAATACGTGAAATCAACAAGTACCTTTAGACACACCTGTAGAGCACCTTTATAATCACCCAGTTATGTTGTGACGTTTGGTAGCACACAAAGTGTTCCTCCGGTAAACGGGAGTTACATAATCTCATAGTCATAGGAACATGTATAAGTCATGAAGAAAGCAATAGCGACATACTAAACGATCAAGTGCTAAGCTAACGGAATGGGTTAGGTCAATCACATCATTCTCCCAATGATGTGATCCCGTTAATCAAATGACAGCTCATGTCTATGGTTAGGAAACTTAACCATCTTTAATTTACGAGCTAGTCAAGTAGAGGTATACTAGTGACACTATGTTTGTCTATGTATTCACACATGTATCATGTTTCCGGGTAATACAATTCTAGCATGAATAATAAAAATTTATCATGATATGAGGAAATAAATAATAACTTTATTATTGCCTCTAGGGCATATTTCCTTCAGTTAATGGGCTGAGGGTTACTAAGGACCTCATATGGGCCAAAAGACGTCATGGGCCATACATGGGCCGGAAGTTAAAACAGGATGGAATTATATTGGCCGGCCCAGATGACGCTACTGGGCCTAATTCGGATAGGCCATAAACGGGCCCTGGGTTAGCGGGCTATAAATGGGCTATATGCGAACAGGCCGTTAACAGGCTTGCTGTGGGCTGGCCCGCCACCTTTTGACCAAGTCAAACAGGCCGGCCTTTCACAGGAATGGGCCTCTGTTGGGCCGTGCCACGTGTCGACGTATCATAGGCGCTTTGGGTCCAATGAGTGGATGAAATCTGTCCCAACAGTGAGCCGACACGTGTTTCCTCCAGCCAATGATGATTTTACACGTGGAAAATCCCCATTGGTCGGGGCTGTTAACGGGTTATCGGATCCAAAACCGGACCCGATAGCTTAATGGCGTTCCGTTACGGTGGATGCCACGTGTCGGTCACTGATATGTCTCCGTCATATCTATAATTTTTTATTGTTCCATGCCAATATTCTACAACTTCCATATACTTTTTGGCAACTTTTTATACTATTTTTGGGACTAACATATTGATCCGATGGCCAATGCAGTTCACATCATTGCATGTTTTGGTTTCGCAGAATATCCATATCAAATGGAGTCCAAACGGGATAAAAATGGACGGAGCTTATTTTTGGAATATTTGAAAATCTGGGAGAACGCGAAACGGTGTCCGAGGTGGCCACGAGGCAGGGGCCCACACCCATACCGAGAGGCGCGCCCCCACCTCGTGGGCCACCCGTAAAGGCGGTTGATGCCCTTCTTCGCCGCAAGAAAGCTAATTTTGGTAAAAATCACGGCTAAGGTTTCAGTCCAATCGAGTTACGGATCTCCATATATACCGAAGCGGTGAAAGGGCGTGAGCGTAACGCAAACAGAGAGAAGCAGAGATAGATCCAATCTCGGAGGGGCTCTCGCCCCTCCCACGCCATGGAGGCCAAGTACCATAGGGGAAACCCTTCTCCCATCTAGGGAGGAGGTCAAGGAAGAAGAAGACGAAGGGCCCCCCTTCTCCCCTTCTCTTCCGGTGGCGCCGGAACGCCGCCGTGGCCATCATCATCACCGCAATCTTCACCAACAACTTCACTGCCATCATCACCAACTCTTCCCTCCTCTATGCAGCGGTGTAACCTCTCTCTTACTCGCTGTAATCTCTACTTAAACATGGTGCTCAACGCTATATATTATTTCCCAATGATGTATGGCTATCCTATGATGTTTGAGTAGATCCGTTTTGTCCTATGGGCTATTTGATGATCAAGATTGGTTTGAGTTGCATGTTTTATTATTGTTGTTGTCCAATGGTGCTCTCCGTGTCGCGCAAGCGTGAGGGATTCCCGTTGTAGGGTTTGCAATATGTTCATGATTTGCTTATGGTGGGTGGCGTGAGTGACAGAAGCACATACCCGAGTAAGTAGGTTGTTTGCGTATGGGATAAAGGGGACTTGATGCTTTAATGCTATGGTTGGGTTTTACCTTAATGATCTTTAATAGTTGCGGATGCTTGCTAGAGTTCCAATCATAAGTGCATATGATCCAAGTAGAGAAAGTATGTTAGCTTATGCCTCTCCCTCAAATAAAATTGCAATAGTGATTACCGGTCTAGTTATCGATTGCCTAGGGACAAATAACTTTCTCGTAACAAAAAGCTCTCTACTAAAACTAATTTAGCTGTGTCTTTATCTAAACAGCCCCTAGCTTTTATTTACACGCTCTTTACTGTCTTGCTAGCCTATCCAGAAACACCTACAAAGTACTTCTAGTTTCATACTTGTTTCAGGTAAAGCGAATGTCAAGCGTGCGTAGTGTTGTATCGATGGTCGATAGAACTTGAGGGAATATTTGTTCTACCTTTAGCTCCTCGTTGGGTCGACACTCTTACTTATCGAAAGAGGCTACAATTGATCCCCTATCCCTATACTTGTGGGTTATCAAGACCTTTTTCTGGCGCCGTTGCCGGGGAGTCATAGTGTGGGGTGAATATTCTCGTGTGTGCTTGTTTGCTTTATCACTAAGTAATTTTTATTTGCTGTTCTTAGTTGTTCTTTATCTTTAGTTATGGATATGGAACACGAAATACCAAAAGAAATAGGTGTACTTGCTGCTCATGGAGACGGGGAACCTCCTAACACCGTCGATGCTGGTTATGTGAATTATGTACTACTTTGATAATCCTGAGAAATCCCCATTCAATTATGTAATGGGAGTAATGTTGGATCAACAAGAATACTTTAGGGATTATCGCTTGACACAAAAAGGGAAACTATTATGGGATCAAATTCATATATTGAAGTGGTATGCTAGACAAATATGCTTGGAATATGATTATACTTGTTGCTCTAGGATGAAGGCTCCACACCTTCCCTTTTCATGCAAATTTAGTGATAATAAAACCTTAGCTTCTTATGCTAATGGTATATATGATTACTATGATGTGGAACAAATAGAAGAATTTGTTGCTTTTATGGGTGCTTATGAAATTGAATCTATGTGTAAAGAGTTTGAAGATTTTGATGATGCTGTTTATAGATTTCAAAATTTAGCTATCCTCAAATATTGCTATGAGAATTATGAATACAATTACGAAATTAATGCACTTATTGAGAAAGTCTCCGCTGTCCAAGAAGAGACTAATATTTTGCAGGAGTCTATGTAAGAAGAAGTTGATGAAACTGTGAGCTCATTGGATGAAAAAGATGAGGAGGAGAGCGAAGAACAAAAGGAGGAAGAGCAGATTGATCACCCGTGCCCACCTTCTAATGAGAGTAACTCTTCAACTCATACATTGTTCAATTCCCCTTCGTGCTTACCGAAGGATGATTGCTATGATAACTGTTATGATCCCTATGATTCTTTTGAAATATCCCTTTTTGATGATGCTTGCTATGCTTGTGGCCAAGATGCCAATATGAATTATGCTTATGGAGATGAACTTGCTATAGTTCCTTATGTTAAACATGAAATTGTTGCTATTGCACCCACGCATGATAGTCCTATTATCTTTTTGAATTCTCCCGAATATACTATATCGGAGAAGTTTGCCCTTATTAAGGATTACATTGATGGGTTGCCTTTTACCGTTGCACATGATGATTTTGATGAGTATAATATGCATGTGCTTGCTGCTCCTACTTGCAATTATTATGAGAGAGGAACTATATCTCCACCTCTCTATGTTTCCAATATGATAAAATTGCAAGAAACTGTTTATACTATGCATTGGCCTTTACTATGTGTGTGCATGAATTGTTCTTTTATGACATGCCAATGCATAGGAAAAGAGTTAGACTTCGTCATTACATGATATATGTTACTTTGTGCTTACTACTAAATTACAAATCATTGCTAATTAAAATTGGCTTTGATATACCTTGGGATCCGGGTGGATTCACTACTTGAGCACTATATGCCTAGCTTAATGGCTTTAAAGAAAGCGCTGCCAGGGAGAGAACCTGGAAGTTTTAGAGAGTCATTTATTTCTGTTGAGTGCTTTCATATAGTTTAAAAACAACAAAAATAAAGAGGGGAACCCAAAACTTTTCAAAAAGGAAAGTGAAAGTGAGAAGGACAAGCATTGTTGAAGTGGGAGAGCTCCTTGAACTTTGTTCATGCTCACGGCAACTTTGTGAATCTTGATTACAGAAACTTTTCAACAAAAATAATTATCCCCTTGTAAAATTCCATTGTATTATAAAAATAATGTGCTAAGGTTTTCCTTTAGGATGTTTACAATGCTTGATGGTTTGTACGGTGTAGGACAGAAACTTTGGCTGTAGTGCGTGATTTTTAGTTTTTTACTGGAACGTCAAATGGTTCTGATTCTTTTTGAACTGTCTTTATGTACAGATTTTTTATTTTTTCTAATTTTGGCAGAATTTTCAAGTATCAGAAGTATGGTGAATGTTCAGATTATTACAGACTGTTCTGTTTTAGACAGATTCTGTTTTTGATGCATAGTTTGCTTGTTTTGATGAAACTATCGATTTATATCAGTGGATTAAGCCATGAAAAAGTTATATTACAGTAGACACAATGAAAAAACAAAATATGAATTGGTTTGAAACAGTACTTAGAGTAGTGATTTGCTTTATTATACTAACGGATCTTACCGAGTTTTCTGTTGAAGTTTTGTGTGGATGAAGCTTTCGATGATCGAGAAGATCTCAATGTGAGAAGAAGGAAGAGAGGCAAGAACTCAAGCTTGGGGATGCCCGAGGCACCCCAAGTAAATATTCAAGGAGACTCAAGCGTCTAAGCTTGGGGATGCCCCGGAAGGCATCCCCTCTTTCTTCAACAAATATCGGTATGTTTTCGGATTCGTTTCATTCATGTGATATGTGCAAATCTTGGAGCATCTTTTGCATTTAGTTTTCATTTTCTTTTATGCACCATGCTGGTATGAGATGGTCCTTGGTTGATTTATAGAATGCTCTTTGCACTTCACTTATATCTTTTGAGTATGGCTTTATAGAATGCTTCATGTGCTTCACTTATATCATTTGAAGCTTGGATTGCCTGTTTCTCTTTACATAGACAACCACTATTTGTAGAATGCTCTTTTGCTTCACTTATATTTGTTAGAGCATGGGCATACCTTTGGTAGAAAGAATTAAAACTCTCTTGCTTCACTTATATCTATTTAGAGAGATGACAGGAACTGGTCATTCACATGGTTAGTCATAAAACCCTACATAAAACTTGTAGATCACTGAATATGATATGTTTGATTCCTTGCAATAGTTTTGTGATATAAAGGTGGTGATATTAGAGTCGTGCTAGTTGAGTAATTGTGAAATTGATAAATACTTGTGTTGAGGTTTGCAAGTCCCGTAGCATGCACGTATGGTGAACCGTTATGTAACGAAGTCGGAGCATGAGGTGTTTATTGATTGTCTTCCTTATGAGTGGCGGTCGGGGACGAGCGATGGTCTTTTCCTACCAATCTATCCCCCTAGGGGCATGCGTAGTAGTACTTTGCTTCGAGGGCTAATAAACTTTTGCAATAAGTATATGAGTTCTTTATGACTAATGTGAGTCCATGGATTATACGCACTCTCATCCTTCCATCATTGCTAGCCTCTTCGGTATCGTGCATTGCCCTTTCTCACCTTGAGAGTTGGTGCAAACTTCGTCGGTGCATCCAAATCCCGTGATACGATACGCTCTATCACACATAAACCTCCTTATATCTTCCTCAAAACAGCTACCATACCTACCTATTATGGCATTTCCATAACCATTCCGAGATATATTGCCATGCAACTTTCATCATCATCATATACATGACTTGAGCATTTATTGTCATATTGCTTTGCATGATCGTAAGATAGCTAGCATGATGTTTTCATGGCTTGTCCGTTTTTTTATGTCATTGCTACGCTAGATCATTGCACATCCCGGTACACCGCCGGAGGCATTCATATAGAGTCATATCTTTGTTCTAGTATCGAGTTGTAATATTGAGTTGTAAGTAAATGAAAGTGTGATGATCATCATTATAGAGCATTGCCCCCAAAAAAAATACAGGCCAAAGAAGCCTAAATAAAAAAATGGGGCCAAAGAAGCCCGCAAAAAAAGAGAAAAAAAAGAAAAGGGGCAATGTTACTATCCTTTTACCACACTTGTGCTTCAAAGTAGCACCATGTTCTTCATATAGAGAGTCTCTTAAGTTATCACTTTCATATACTAGTGGGAATTTTCATTATAGAACTTGGCTTGTATATTCCAACAATGGGCTTCCTCAAATGCCCTAGGTCTTCATGAGCAAGCAAGTTGGATGCACACCCACTTAGTTTCAGTTTGAGCTTTCATATACTTATAGCTCTAGTGCATCCGTTGCATGGCAATCCCTACTCCTCACATTGACATCAATTGATGGGCATCTCCATAGCCCGTTGATTAGCCGCGTCGATGTAAGACTTTCTCCTTTTTTTTCTTCTCCACATAACCCCCATCATCATACTCTATTCCATCCATAGTGCTATATCCATGGCTTGCGCTCATGTATTGCGTGAGGGTTGAAAATGCTGAAGCGCGTTAAAAAGTATGAAACAATTGCTTGGCTTGTCATCGGGGTTGTGCATGATGTGAATATTTTGTGTGGTCAAGATGGAGCATAGCCAGACTATATGATTTTGTAGGGATGAGCTTTTGTAACATCCCAAATTTTCAATTTGGAATGTTATACCTTAAGTCATCATGCATATCATATTTTCTTGCATTTTTCCGATCCTAGAAAATTTCACGCAACTCAAGGACCCTCAGAGAGAGTTGGAGATTTTATTATTTTCATATTTGGGTTTTCCCCAAATTTTGAAAATAGGATCATTTGGATTTATTTAATTATCTTCATAAGTTTTTCCTATAAAAAAATAAGAGAGGGGATAATATGACTTTCCCAACATTTAGGAAAAAAAAGAAGATTTAATAAATAAATCATTTTTGGTGTTTGAAGTTTATTTGCTTTAGGGAAAAAAATGAGTATTTTAAAAATATGCATTTTGCCCCGTTTTAAAGTTCATTTTGTTCGACTCAATTTTAAGAGTCGGGGAAAATTAATTTTACTTAATTTGGAGTATGTTTGGTTTTATTTTTAATTGTTTCGTTTTTGTTTTAAAAAAAATGCGCGCCCATACAGGCCAAGGGCCCAGTAAGCCCACCGCCGCCCCCAGCTCCCCCTCCCCCTCAAGGCTCCGCCGGAGGAGTCCCCGCCGCCGCCTCGAGTCGGCTCGGACCAGCGCCGCCGCCGTGCCCCCTCCCCAAGGCACCACCCCCTCCTTTATAACCCGAGCCCCCCTCTCTCTCCTCATCCCAGCGCCGCCGCCTTCCAACCGAGCCGCCGCCGCCGCCGAACACGCCGCCGCCGCCGTCTTCCGATGCCGCCGCCGCCCGCCGCCGCCGCCCGCCACCCGCCGACCTCGCGGAGGTAGCCACCGCGCCGCACCCCGGTCCGGTTTTGTTTCTAAAACTGTTCGGTTTTCTTTCGTTGATCGTTTTAAAAAACGAAAACCTAGATTGGTTTATTTATTTTAATCGGTTTTATTAACGAGTGAGCGTTCACCGATCCGTTCGTTTTAATGAGCGTGTTAAATCGGTTAGTTTACATTAACGAGCGTCCGTTCGGTTAACTGTTCGTCGTTTTCTTTTAACCGGATTTAATCCGTTATTTTCTGAATTTGATTTCCGATCAAATCTTCAAATCAGTTTATTTTCTCGCTCGTTTATCGGAATCAGGTGATTCAAGCGCCTGGAGTTTCGTTTCGAAACCGCCGTTCCGACTAACCTACTTAAACAAAGTTTTGCTACTGTAAATTTTGACCTAGTTTCAATTTGCTAAAACCGAGTCGTTCTCTCTCGACTTTCGATGCTTTATTTGATTTGATTCTTTTTGCAACCAGGGTTCTTATGTTGAACTTTCTGGTTAGATCTTTTATTTGAGATTTACCTGTGCATTAGATGAGTACTTATTGTATGCTTGTTGTTTGTCTGCGTTAGATCACCGGTCGCCGCTTGTTACTTGAATCCCTAGGTCTCGTGGATCATCGGCAAGGCAAGTAACACTTGATCATACCTTTTCTACTACCCAGTTTTATGCATTAGCCTTATCCCTCAAACACTTGCATGTTTAGGATCAACTTAAATTGTGGGATGGGAAGTAGATTGAGGTAGTACCTATTACTGTTTACTTATGAAACCTTGGGAGTTACTTCTCGTTTGCTTATTATGCTATGCTATGCCGAGAGCGTGGATTGGGTGAGTGAATATCCATGACAGATGTGAGATTGTTAATTAATGGTTTATCTAAGGTGGCAACTTAAACACACATCCGGGTGGATTGAGGCATCTGGTTTCTATCGGGACTTGCTGTATTTCTTGGACCGCCACCTGGGCTCTAAGGGATCATGAGATTATTTAAACTAGAAACTTCCGTGTGCAGCCACAAGCCAATATGGGCTCTGGCATAGTTGAGTAAGTTGTGCGAACTCTTACGGGTAGGCTAGCTGATGTAGGGGATGTAGGTTGGTACGGTCTACCCACATGTAAGTGGTAGTGCTTACGAAGATCGTGTCTCGGTCATCCGTTTCTCAAACACCATGAAGTCACGAGAACCAAGCGGAGGCGATCGAGTCTTGTGGGGAAAAGTCATAAACCTCTGCGAGTGTATAAACTAATCATGATTAGCCGTGTCCCCGATTATGGACGTCTTGAGTATCTAGTAATTAAATATCATGTGAATCTCAACATGTTACTTCTAATAAATGTTATTGGGTTTTGATGAGTACTTTTTAATTGGGATTGAGGATCTTGTCAACCATTCTCAATGTTTAACAACCACCATGATAGTTAAACAAAATTATTCCTTTGTAGTAGGGAAAAATTAGCTTTGTGCAAAATCAGAATCAGAGAGCTTGTTCCACCAGCCATATATGCATGTAGTATAGGCTTATTACTTCATTGCTCTCTATGTGTTACATTGCCATATTCCATGTCTTGACCCGTTTCGGGCTGCAACTTTCATGTTGCGACTTTTCGAGACGACAGTAAGGTGTTAGGTCGTGGTTCTATACTCGGTGATGCCGATGGAGTTGATGGACTCACTTATCTTCCAAGTCTTCCGCTGTTATCATTATTAGATGGCCTTAAGCCATATTTATTGTAATAAGTTCCCTTGTGGACAACGTTGTAATAAGTGTGTGATTGCTACTCTGCTATAAATCCTTGAAGCTTGTGTGGTGTCGGATTCTTGATCCAGGATGACACTGAGCACGAGACTTGATCCATTCGGTCCGGTCGCTCTGAGATGGTATCGAGCACACGCTGGTAGAGACACGACGACTAAGTTAAAGCCATAGATCACTACTCTCTTCCCATTTTCTAACTCCTCATCTTTTCTACTCTTTAGGATGGAGGACGCCAAGATCAAGTACGCCCAACCCGATGAAGGCACACCTTTTGGATTTCACTTGAAGGAAGTCACCAAGTACCTGAACATTGGACTACCAAGTTTCACCGGAACTTTCAACGCCACTCTGCCTGAAGAGGAGCGCTGGAAGATTCAAGCTCACATTCCAGGAAGGACATTCGCCCCAATCACCAAGCCTATAGACAGTGTTTTCAGTGCACCAACTTGGAGCCTGGGAAAGAGCATGGCAGCTCACATCACCATGGGACGCATTGGAGAAGTTTATCAAGAAGACCTCAAGGACACTATCTACCAGATTTGCGGACGCCGAGATGAACAATGGGAGATAGTCGGCACCAAGAAGGATAGATCCATTGCAGCTTTCATCCAGAGTTAAACCAGCACATTCGACGCCAGGAGAACCAGATGTGCAATGATATGTTGGAGTTGCAGAATGCAAAGGGAAGGATCATCGAACTTGAAGAAGAATTAAAGACTCCACGCAAAGACTACATGGACAAGATCGTAGCTCTAGCAAGACACAATAACGATCTTAAGTATGAGATTGAAGAACTCAAGAAGAAATTGGCGCTCAAGAATGAAGACAAGCACGTCGGCTGTCCAAGCAACTACATCATCATCGACGACACCGATTCGGATCCAAGTGAACCCGACTTTGAAGACGAAGCTGGAGCAGACATCATGGAGTCTTCCACCGGTTCAAATTAGTAGAAGTCCTCCACATATTAGTAGTATTACCTCCATGTAAACATTATAGTACACGCACTCTTGCGATAGTTAGATTGTTGTAAGCTCTTTGTTTGATTGAATGAAGTGATTTTGTGTGCATTTGCTCATGTGCATTGGGTAGTGATTCTCCTTAGACCCCATTCTATTCTTAATTTCTCGTCTTTTCTAAACCCATCAGATGCCTCCGAGACGCGACACCAGGTTTGTTTTCCCGCCAGAGATTACCCAATTGATTCAGCAGCAGAACACCTTGATTCAAACATTGGTGCGAAACCGAGGCAACAACAACAACAACAACAACAACAACCCACCACCACCACCACCATGGATCACTTGACTCGTTTCCTTAGACTGAATCCGCGGTGTATTCCAAAGAGCACCGAGCGATTGTAGCAGATGATTGGCTCCGCAAGATAGGAAGGGAGTTGACCACTGCAGGATGCAGATGGAGAAAAAGTGAAGTTTGCGCACATCAGCTTGAAGGACCCGCCGCAACATGGTGGGAAAATTTTACAGCCACTTACCCCGTAGACACTGTCACATGGGATCGGTTTGATAAGTTTTCGCCTGCCCATGTTTCAGCAGGAGCCATGGCCATGAAGAAGCGTGAGTTTCGCAACTTACGGCAAGGAGGAAGGACTGTTGGCGATATGTGGATGATTTTAGTAAGTTAGCACGTTATGCCCCGGATAGCGTTGCTACGGATCTGACTAAGCAGGAGAAGTTTCGGAAGGACTGAATGATGAGTTCAGCATGCCGTTGATGGTAGCAAGTTTCAACAACTACCAGAGTTGGTAGACCGAGCCCTCATGATTGAAGGAAGCAGCAGCAAATTGAGAACATAGCGGAAGTATGGACGGGAAGTATAACTCGGAGCCCAGCGAAGCCTCGTTATACCCTAAATCAGGAATTCAGTTTCAGCATACCCATGGAGGAGGTAATTCGCACAACCATAATGGCACTAAGAATGGAAACGGGAATGGAGGAAGCAATGGACAGAACCGCACCAACCCGTCAACACAATCCAAGGTAGACCTAAGTCACATCACTTGCTTCAAGTGCCGCAAGACTGGGCATTATGCAAATGACTGTCCGTAAGGCGAATGGAAATGGCAATGGAAGCTCGGAAGAAGCCCAACCCTTTCAACAGGGGACGGGTGAACCACATTGATGTGGAGGAGGTTGAAGATCAGCCCGATGCAAGATGTCGGTAAGTTTTGGTTAAGTCATTTATCTGCGGTTGTTCTTTTTATCTTGGTGCATCTCATTCATACATATCAAGGGATTTGTGGATAAGTACAAATTACCGACCCAAGCCCTTAGGTCACCCATGCTAGTAACCTCACCGGAGCAGAATACATGGCTAGTAAATGGTGTGATCGATGCCATTAAGGATTGGACACTATGTTTTCCCTCGGACCTAATAGTTACGGAATCCCAAGGATTGGATGTGATATTAGGTATGGATTGGTTATCAAAGTATGGAGGAACATAGATTGCACCACTAAGTCAATTTTGCTCACCACTCCGGAAGGAAGAAGGATCAAGTCGTATCCGACACGAGCGAGGAGAGCGCAAGTAAATTGCTTATCGAGAGTCGTGCGGGAAGAAGTACCGTGGTGAAGGATTTTCCGATGTATTTCGGAAGAGTTGCGGGAATGCCACGGATAGAGACATTGAGTTTTGATTGAGCTGTTGCGAGAACAGGACCAATATCAAAGCGACCATACGAGGATGCCCGCATGGATTTGGCGGAAATCAAGAAGCGATTAAGGAACTGTTGGATAAAGGTTTTATCGCCCAAGTTCTTCACCTTGGGGATCACCCGTACTGTTGGTAGAGAAGAAGGATGGATCGTTAAGGATGGTTGTTGATTATCATGGATTGAATGAAGTAACAATCAAGAACAAGTACCCACTACCAATGATAAATGATCTGTTTGATCGCTTGCAAGGAGCTAAAGTGTTTTCCAAGATCGATTTGCGATCGGGTACCATCGATTGAAGATTCGGGAGCGGGACATACCTAAGACAACGTTTACCACGAGGTATGGACTGTATGAGTATACCGTTATGTCATTTGGACTGACTAACGCCCAGACTTATTTCATGAACACGATGAACAAAGTGTTTATGGAGTTTTTGGATAAGTTAAATCGTAGTGTTCATTGATGATATTTTGATTTTCTCGAAGAATGAAGAGGAACATAAGGAACATTTGCGATTGGTTTTGGAGAAACGAGGAACACCAGTTATATGCCAAGTTCAGCAAATGTGAGTTTTGGCTAAAGGAAGTTGGATTTCTTGGACATGTTATATCCGGAGAAGGAATAGCAGTTGACCCCACGAAGGTTGAGACCGTAACCAAATGGGAAGCACCAACGACAGTTGGAGAGATTCGAGTTTCCTTGGACTCGCAGGATACTACGAAGATTCATTGAGAATTTCTCAAGGACTGCAAAGCCTATGACAGAATTGTTGAAGAAGGATAACAAATTCATATGGATGAGGACTGCGAGGCAAGTTTTCGGAGTTGAAGAAAAGATTGGTTACCTCACGGTGTTAATATTGCGGATCGGACCAAGGATTATGAGGTGTATTGCGACGCTTCACGTCGAGGACTTGGAGCAGTGCTTATGCAGGAAGGAAGAGTTGTTTCGTATGCTTCACGACAACTTAAGCCTCATGAGTTGAATTATGCCACACATGATTTGGAATTAGCAGCCGTTGTGCATGCTTTAAAGACATGGAGACATTTTCTCATTGGAAATCATTGTGAAGTATATACGGATCACAAGAGTTTGAAATACATTTTCACACAGAAGGAATTAAATCTCAGACAGAGGAGATGGTTAGAACTTATCAAGGATTATGATATGAGATTGCATTATCACCCCGGAAAGGCTAACGTTGTAGCAGACGCATTGAGCCGTAAGAGCCACGTCAATACCCTAATGATGGGAGGAATACCAAATGAGTTAGCCGAGGACCTTCGGGAGCTATGTTTGGAAATAGTTCCGAGAGGCTATATAGCAGCATTGGAAATTCAGTCTACACTGATGGACAAAATCAGAGAAGCCCAAAAGGCAGATAAGGAAGTTGCCTCTATAAAGGAGAAAATGAACAAAGGAAAAGCTAAAGGATTTCATGAGGATGAGCACGATACCCTATGGTTTGAGGACCGTGTTTATGTGCCAAATAACACGGAGATCGGGAAGTTGATTTTGCAAGAAGCCCATGATTCACCCTATTCGATTCACCGGAAATACCAAGATGTATTTGGATTTGAAGAATACTTTCGGTGGACGGAATGAAGAAGGATATTGCGGAGTATGTAGCAGTTTGCGATGTATGTCGAGAGTAAAGGCAGAACATCGAAGCCAGCAGGATTATTACAACCATTGCCGATACCGAATGGAAGTGGGATAAACTAGGCATGGATTTCATCACAGGTTTGCCAAAGACTCGTTCAGGATATGACTCGATTTGGGTTATAGTCGACCGCTTGACGAAGGTAGCTCATTTCATTCGGTCGGGACTACCTATAGCGGTGCTAAGTTGGCAAAGATATACATGACCAGAATTGTGTGTTTACGGAGTTCGAGGAGTATCGTGTCGGATAGAGGAACCCAATTTACCTCGAAGTTTTGGAACCGGTTGCACGAAACATTGGGAACCAGATTGGAATTGATGACAGCTTTCCACCCACGCACCGATGGACAGACCGAGAGAGTCAATCAGATTTTGGAGGATATCTTTGAGAGCTTGTGCACTAGATTATGGATCTAGTTGGGATGATAATTTGCCGTATGCAGAATTTTCTTATAACAACAGTTACCAAACCAGCTTGAAGATGGCACCTTCGAGGCTCTGTATGGAAGGAGATGCGGGACACCGTTGTCATGGGATGGCGGAGATCGTCGATTGTTTGGACCAGATTTGACTAAGGAGTCGGCGAGAAGGTCAAGTTGATTCGAGATAGGCTCAAGGTAGCCCAGTCCGGACAAAAGAGCTATGCAGATTCAAAGCGCCAGCGATTGAATATGAAGTTGGAGACAGTATATCTTAGAGTATCCCGCTTGAGGAGTTAAGCGTTTTGGAGTCAAAGGAAAATTAGCACCACGTTTAGTTGGACCGTATAAGATTTTGCAACGCATGGGGAAGTTGCTTATAAACTGGAATTGCGGAAGGACTGTCGGGAGTTCATGATGTATTCCATGTTTCTCGGTGAAGAAATGTCATTCGAGATAGCGAGATACCGCTAAGAATCTGATTGCCACCGAGGCAATTCAGTTGAAAGATGATTTAACATATGAGGAAAAACCAGTTAAGATTCTCGATTATGCCAGTGAGCTACTCGCAGCAAGGTTATCAAGTTTTGCAAAGTTCAAGGAGCCACCACCTCAAGATGAAGCCACACAGGAAAGAGAGGAAGATTTGCTAGGACCACCTCACCTATTTTCTAGCCAACCCGAATCTCGAGGGCTAGATTCATCTTAAGGGGTAGGTTTGTAACATCCCAAGTTTTCAATTTGGAATGTTATACATTAAGTCATCATGCATATCATATTTTCTTGCATTTTCCGATCCTAGAAAATTTCACGCAACTCAAGGACCCTCGGAGAGTTGGAGATTTTATTATTTTCATATTTGGGTTTTCCCAAATTTTGAAAATAGGATCATTTAGTTTATTTAATTATCTTCATAAGTTTTCCTATAAAAAAATAAGAGAGGGGATAATATGACTTTCCCAACATTTAGGGAAAAAAAAGAAGATTTAATAAATAAATCAATTTTGGTGTTTGAAGTTTATTTGCTTTAGGGAGAAAAATGAGTATTTTAAAAATATGCATTTTGCCCCGTTTTGAAGTTCATTTTGTTCGACTCATTTTTAAGAGTCGGGGAAAATTAATTTTACTTAATTTGGAGTATGTTTGGTTTTATTTTTAATTCGTTTCGTTTTTGTTTTTAAAAAAATGCACCCATACAGGCCAAGGGCCCACCAAGCCCACCCGCCGGCCCAGCTCCCCTTCCTCGCGCGCCCGCCGGGAGGAGTCCCGCCGCCGCCACCTCCGAGTCGGCTCGGACCAGCGCCGCCGCCGTGCCCCCTCCTCAAGGCACCACCCCCTCCTTTATAACCCAAGCCCCCCTCTCTCCTCCTCATCCCGCGCCGCCCCCCCCAACCGAGCCCGCCGCTGCCGGAACACGCCGCCGCCCGCCGTCTTCAAGCGCCGCCGTCGCCCGCCACCCGCCGACCTCGCGGAGGTAGCCACCGCGCCGCACCCCGGTCCGGTTTTGTTTCTAAAACCGTTCCGGTTTTTCTTTCGTTGATCGATTTTTTTTTTTAAAACGAAAACCTAGATTGGTTTATTTATTTTAATCGGTTTTATTAACGAGTGAACGTTCACCGATCCGTTCGTTTTAATGAACGTGTTCGTCGGTTAGTTTCTGTTAACGAACGTCTGTTCGGTTAACCGTTCGTCGTTTTTCTTTTAACCGGATTTAATCCGTTATTTTTCGAATTTGATTTCCGATCAAATCTTCAAATCAGTTTATTTTCTCGCTCGTTTATCGAATCAGGTGATTCAAGCGCTGGAGTTTAGATTCTGAAACCGCCGTTCGACTAACCTACTTAAACAAAGTTTTGCTACTGTAAATTTTGACCTAGTTTCAAATTGCTAAAACCGAGTCGTTCTCTCTCGACTTTCGATGCTTTATTTGATTTGATTCTTTTTGCAACCAGGGTTCTTATGTTGAACTTTCTGGTTAGATCTTTTATTTGAGATTTACCTGTGCATTAGATGAGTACTTATTGTATGCTTGTTGTTTGTCTGCGTTAGATCACCGGTCGCCGCTTGTTACTTGAATCCCTAGGTCTCGCGGATCATCGACAAGGCAAGTAACACTTGATCATACCTTTTCTACTACCCAGTTTTATGCATTAGCCTTATCCCTCAAACACTTGCATGTTTAGGATCAACTTAAATTGTGGGATGGTAAGTAGATTGAGGTAGTACCTATTACTGTTTACTTATGAAACCTTGGGAGTTACTTCTCGTTTGCTTATTATGCTATGCTATGCCGATGAGCGTGGATTGGGTGAGTGAATATCCATGACAGATGTGAGATTGTTAATTAATGGTTTATCTAAGGTGGCAACTTAAACACACATCTGGGTGGATTGAGGCACTGGTTTCTATCGAGACTTGCTGTATTTCTTGGACCGCCACCTGGGCTCTAAGGGATCATGAGATTATTTAAACTAGAAACTTCCGTGTGCAGCCACAAGCCAATATGGGCTCTGGCATAGTTGAGTAAGTTGTGCGAACTCTTACGGGTAGGCTAGCTGATGTAGGGGATGTAGGTTGGTACGGTCTACCCACATGTAAGGTGCTAGTGCTTCGAAGAGCGTGTCTCGGTCATTCGTTTCTCAAACACCATGAAGTCACGAGAACCAAGCGGAGGCGATCGAGTCTTGTGGGGAAAAGTCATAAACCTCTGCGAGTGTATAAACTAATCATGATTAGCCGTGTCCCCGGTTATGGACGTCTTGAGTATCTAGTAATTAAATATCATGTGAATCTCAACATGTTACTTCTAATAAATGTTATTGGGTTTTGATGAGTACTTTTTAATTGGGATTGAGGATGCTGTCAACCATTCTCAATGTTTAACAACCACCATGATAGTTAAACAAAATTATTCCTTTGTAGTAGGGAAAAATTAGCTTTGTGCAAAACTGTAACCGTAGAGCTTGTTCCACCAGCCATATATGCATGTAGTATAGGCTTATTACTTCATTGCTCTCTATGTGTTACATTGCCAGCATATTCCATGTGCTGACCCGTTTTCGGGCTGCAACTTTCATGTTGCAGACTTTCGCATTTAACGACAGTAAGGTGTTAGGTCGTGGTTCTATACTCAGTGATGCCGATGGAGTTGATGGACTCACTTATCTTCCAAGTCTTCCGCTGTTATCATTATTAGATGGCCTTAAGCCATATTTATTGTAATAAGTTCCCTTGTGGACAACGTTGTAATAAGTGTGTGATTGCTACTCTGCTATAAATCCTTCGAAGTACTGTGTGGTGTCAGCATTACTGATCCAGGGATGACACCTGAGCACAGAGACTTGATCCATTCGGGTCCGGTCACTACAGCTTTCTTTGGCTATGTTATTTCAATAAGACATAATTGCTTGTTTGGTATGCTTGAAGTATTATTGTTTTTATGTCAAAGGATAGACTATTGCCTTGAATCACTTGTGTCTTAATATTCATGCCATGATTAGACACATGATCAATATTATGCTAGGTAGCATTCCACATCAAAAATTATCTTTTTTTATCATTTACCTACTCGAGGACGAGCAGGAATTAAGCTTGGGGATGCTGATACGTCTTCGTCGTATCTATATTTTTTTATTGTTCCATGCCAATATTCTAAAACTTCCATATACTTTTTGGCAACTTTTTATACTATTTTTGGGACTAACATATTGATCCGATTGCGGTGCGGTTCACATGCATTGCATGTTTTTGGTTTCGCAGAATATCCATATCAAACAGAGTCCAAACGGGATAAAAACGGACGGAGTTTATTTTTGGAATATTTGGAAAATCTGGGAGAAATATTAATGTGAAACGGTGTCCGAGGTGGCCACGAGGCAGGGGCCCACGCCCGTACTAGGAGGGTGCGCCCCCCACCCTCGTGGGACACCCGTAAGGCGGTTGATGCCCTTCTTCGGCCGCAAGAAAGCTAATTTTTGGTAAAAAAATCACGGCGGAGGTTTCAGTCCAATCGGAGTTAAGGATCTCCATATATACCCGAAAAGGTGAAAGGGCAGCAGAACAGAATGCATAAACAGAGAGAAACAGAGAGATAGATCCAATCTCGGAGGGGCACTTGCCCCTCCCACGCCATGGAGGCCAAGGACCAGAGGGGAAACCCTTCTCCCATCTAGGGTGGAGGTCAAGGAAGAAGAAGACGAAGGGCCCCCTCTCCCCTTCTCTTCCGGTGGCGCCGGAACGCCGCCATGGCCATCATCATCACCGCAATCTTCACCAACAACTTCACAGCCATCTTCACCAACTCTTCCCCCCTCTATGCAGCGGTGTAACCTCTCTCTTACCCGTTGTAATCTCTACTTAAACATGGTTCTCAACGCTATATACTATTTCCTAATGATGTATGGCTACCCTATGATGTTTGAGTAGATCCGTTTTGTCCTATGGGCTATTTGATGATCAAGATTGGTTTGAGTTGCATGTTTTATTATTGGTGCTGTCCTATGGTGCTCTCCGTGTCGGCATAGCGTGAGGGATTCTCGCTGTAGGGTTTGCAATATGTTCATGATTTGCTTATGGTGGGTGGCGTGGTGTGAAAGCACAGAGACCGAGTAAGTAGGTTGTTTGCGTATGGGATAAAGGGACTTGATGATTTAATGCTATGGTTGGGTTTTACCTTAATGATCTTTAGTAGTTGCGGATGCTTGCTAGGGTTCCAATCATAAGTACATATGATCCAAGTAGAGAAAGTATGTTAGCTTATGCCTCTCCCTCAAATAAAATTGCAATAGTGATTACCGGTCTAGTTATCGATTGCCTAGGGACAAATAAGTTTCTCGTAACAAAAAGCTCTCTACTAAAAATAGTTTAGTTGTGTCTTTATCTAAACAGCCCCTAGCTTTTATTTGCGCGCTCTTTAATTTCTTGCTAGCCTATCCAGAAACACCTACAAAGTACTTCTAGTTTCATACTTGTTTCAGGTAAAGCGAACGTCAAGCGTGCGTAGAGTTGTATCGGTGGTCGATAGAACTTGAGGGAATATTTGTTCTACCTTTAGCTCCTCGTTGGGTTTGACACTCTTACTTATCGAAAGAGGCTACAATTGATCCCCTATACTTGTGGGTTATCAGTCACCCTTGACGAAAGCACTTCTGTGACGCACGATTTATCGTCATGGAAGTGGACACTTCCGTGATGATAATTTTGGTAATGTCATGGAACACTTCTATGACAGCACAGGTATGACTATCTTGATTCTGTCATAAATTTGTCATGGATGTACATGCATGACAGAAAACGTGACCTAATGTGACAAACATGTATCATCACGGAAGTGTATTTTTTTGTAGTGCTGGCTCTGATACCACTATTGGGTAACGTAGTATTTCAAAAAAATTCCTACGATCACACATGATCTATCTAGGAGAAGCATAGCAACAAGCGGGGAGAGTGTGTCCATGTACCCTCGTAGACCGAAAGCGGAAGCGTTAAGTAACACGGTTGATGTAGTCGAACGTCTTCGCAATCCAACCGATCAAGTACTGAACGCACGGCACCTCCGCGATCTGCACACGTTCAGTTTGGTGACGTCCCTCGAACTTCTAGATCCAGCTGAGGTCGGGGGAGAGTTTCATCAGCACGACGGCATGTTGACGGTGATGATGAAGTTACCGACGCAGGGCTTCGCCTAAGCATTGCGACAATATGACCAAGGTGGAAATATGTGGAGGGGCACCACACACGGCTAAGAATCAACTTGTGTGTCCATGGGGTGCCCCCCTCCCCCGTATATAAAGGAGGGGAGGAGGGGGCTGACCGGCCTCATGGTGCGCCCCCAAAGGGGGATTCCTACTCCTACTAGGGCCTCGTTTGGTTTCCTGGGATCCCGAGGGGATCCCCGCTATTTTCCGGGGTCGAAGAGCCACGGGCCGGGTTGGCCCAGGGAGATTGACCACGTCATTTGGATCGCATAATTCTTGGGGTAACCCTGCCCGACCCATGTCCTTTCCACGGGGAGGAAACCCACGACCCTAGAGGTCGGGGAGGAAACCCATGGCCCGAGACGACGGCACCGTCGACCAAGATCCAGTGCCCCCGACCACCTCCGAGCTCCTCCGCCACCTACAGAAGCGATGCCCCGACTCACTCCCTCCGATGCTGAGGATCCAAGCTCCGCCCTTACAGCTACGGCGATGAACCGCCGTGTTCACCGTTTTCCTTCCCCGGATCTCCCCTCCGCCTTGAAGGACCGTTTGCCTCCGCCGATGGTGATGGTTTCGTGGACATATTCATCTCATCTTATCAAGGGTTAGCCCCCTCCTCCTCCCCCATACATTTTTCTTCAGTTCATGCCTTCACCGCCTGAATCTTGAACCAACAGTTCCATAGGAGCTTGTATATTTTTCTTTTGTAGCTGCTGTGCACTTGTATGCACCAGAACTGTGGGTCAGTCGGTTCATCTAGTTGTACACATATTGCTCATGGACTGTGAAATTTGGAGGAGTCGCCGCTCTCCCATTGGCCACTATGTGTGTTTTCTCTGGTTCTGATGTGAAGATGTTGAAGCAACTGGTTTAGTGTTGGCTGACCAGAAGGTGGAAGCGGCTTAGGTACAAGAATTTTCAATGGGTTGTGGATAAATATAGGAATTGATTGTCACATGCTCTTGGACAAGAATTGTTTTTCGCTTATGTAGATGTGGTCTAATACTATGCAAGATTACCACTGCACGGCCGGTGAAATATGTTTTGTACTACAAGGACTGTTAGCTACTCTAATTAACAGTCTGTTGATAGTTGGTTGGATGAATATTATGGTGCTGAGGAATTGTGATTCATGATGAGATAGACGTAGTACACCATATTACTCCATGGGTAGGATAACACACGAAAAAGGCAGTACATAGTATGCAATTTTTCTTCTGATCATGTCGATCGCCAACGCTCATCATCGTGTAAACTTGTAATGTTGGAAGCAGGCAGACGCACTGGACCCTCTTCCATTAGACTGATGATGATGCAACAGTGCAACCTATTTTCAGGATATGGTTTTAATTTGGTTTGCCATACTTTTAGTTTTAATTCAGGGTTCTTTACAAATATTTGTAGGTATTAGGATACATTGCAAGGATAAGGAGTGTATAAGCTAAAACTAGAATAAGCATATTTTTGCTCCGATGGATCAGCTTCACATTGTTAATATTTATATATTTTCTTCTAGGATTTATACTTTCTTGTTCAAGATAAACCACTAGACAAAATAAAATGTACAAGATGGTTCTGCTTGCCTCTAGTCTGCGTATATCAACACAACCACAAACACATGGTTCTATTTCTTCACCCATTCCATACCATATCATATTGACACTGTGTATGAATCCTACTACCCATTTCTGTACAATATCAATAGTGTGTTTCGTTTGCCTGACAGGTCAGTGATCATTGATATCTAGTACGTGTTGATTTGTGAGTCTGCTCTATTTAGTTATCTCATTACTTTTTGTGATGTAAACTGATAAGTATTTAATCGTGTGTTATTTGGATGCTGCTCATGCTTATTTTGAATTTTGACAAATCTCAATTCTCTGGATGTTCTTTATAACTATTGCGAATCACATGAATTTCAGATGTTGGCATATCTAACAAGTTGTATGTTTGAACAATGCCTTTATATATGGGTGTGTGATATGAGCTTTCTTTCGTTAATGGTTGGCTCAACTTCTCAATGTCTGAGAGTTATGTCTAGGATCTGCACTATGTGTTGCACTGACTGATCATGTCTGAAACCTAAACCGAAGTGCTTTGTGTCAAAGTCACATAGAGTTCTTGTACTTTGTACTCCCTCCGTTCCTAAATATAAGTTTTTTTTAGAGATTTCAATACAAACTACATATGGATGTATATAGACATATTTTAGAATGTAGATTCACTCATTTTCCTCCGTATGTAGTCCCTTATTGGAATCCCTAAAAAGACTTATATTTAGGAACGGACGGAGTACATGTTTGTATGCATCTACTCCTTTTGCATCTTATTATAATTATATGTATGCTTATTGGTCTGGCATGGTTGCACCTATGCAAATGAGAACAAGTTTTTTTGTGCTCACCGACGAGAAATATAGTCTTGGTAATGACGCAATGCACAACTCGAGTGTCAGTTTACTGAAACTATTGTACTGATGCTAACCTCCTCACTTTTGTTTGTAGTTCGGCCAACATAGAGCTGTGGTACTTGGTGCCCATGCGGAGGAAAAGACCTTATCAGGACTATTGACCGTCGCCTTGTAATTCATTTTCTTCAGAAGTGTCTCGGCGTCAGACAACTTGAGAATCATTAGCTACTGTCTTTGTGCTAGCTAAACTTGAACTTTAGTTGTAATGCTGCAGTTCTAAAATTATTTGTGTACTGAAATTTCATTTTTTTATGTGCCTGTAATGGGTTTTGTGGTACTATTTCAGAATTATTTGTGTAATTAAATTTGATTTAATTTGTGTAATGGATTGGTTTTTGATATGTCTCCGTTGTATCTATAATGTTTTATTGTTCCATGCCAATATTCTACAACTTTCATATATTTTTGGCAACTTTTTATACTATTTTGGGACTAACATATTGATCCAATGCCCAGTGCCAGTTCTTGTTTGTTGCGTGTTTTATGTTTCGCAGAAACCCCATATCAAACGGAGTCCAAACGGGATAAAAATGGACGGAGAATTATTTGGAATATTTGTGATTTTGGGAAGTAAAATCAGCGAGGCGGTGCTCGAGGTGGCCACGAGGTGGGGCCCACGCCCACTCGAGCAAAGCGCCTGACCCTCGTGGGCCACCCGTAAGGCAATTGATGCTCTACTTTGGCCGCAAGAAAGATAATTTTTGGAAAAAGATCCGGGCGAAGGTTTCAATCCAATCGGAGTTACGGATCTCCAGATATAAAAGAGATGGTGCCAGGGCAGAATCGGAGAACGCAGAAACAGAGAGAAACAGAGAGACAGATCCAATCTCGGAGGGGCTTTCGCCCCTCCCATGCCATGAAGGCCAAGGACCAGAGGGGAAACCCTTCTCCCATCTAGGGAGGAGGTCAAGGAAGAAGAAGATGAAGGGGCCCCCTCTCCCCTTCTCTTTTGGTGGCGCCGGAACGCTGCCGTGGCCATCATCATCACCGCAATCTTCACCACCAACTTCACCACCATCATCACCAACTCTTTACCCCTCTATGCAGCGGTGTAACCTCTCTCTTACCCACTGTAATCTCTACTTAAACATGGTGCTCAACGCTATATATTATTTCCCAATGATGTATGGCTATCCTATGATGTTTGAGTAGATCTGTTTTGTCCTATCGGTTATTTGATGATCAAGATTGGTTTGAGTTGCATATTTTATAATTGGTGTTGTCCTATGGTGCTCTCCGTGTCGCGCAAGCGTGAGGGATCCCTGCTGTAGGGTTTGCAATATGTTCATGATTTGCTTATGGTGGGTGGCGTGGTGTGAAGCAAGAGACCGAGTAAGTAGGTTGTTTGCGTATGGGATAAAGAGGACTTGATGCTTTAATGCTATGGTTGGGTTTTACCTTAATGATCTTTAGTAGTTGTGGATGCTTGCTAGAGTTCCAATCATAAGTGCATATGATCCAAGTAGAGAAAGTATGTTAGCTTACGCCTCTCCCTCAAATAAAATTGCAATAATGATTACCGGTCTAGTTATCGATTGCCTAGGGACAAATAACTTTATCATGAAAAAAAGCTCTTTACTAAAACTAATTTAGTTGTGTCTTCATCTAAACAGCCCCTACTTTTTATTTACGCTCTCTTTATTTTCTTGCAAACCTATCCAAAAACACCTAGTACTTCTAGTTTCATACTCATTCTAGGTAAAGCAAACGTCAAGCGTGCATAGAGTTGTATTGGTGGTCGATAGAACTTGAGGGAATATTTGTTCTACCTTTAGCTCCTTGTTGGGTTCGACACTCTTACTTATCGAAAGAGGCTACAATTGATCCCCTATCCCTATACTTGTGGGTTATCAAGACCTTTTTCTGGCGCCGTTGCCGGGGAGTCATAGCGTGGGGTGAATATTCTCGTGTGTGCTTGTTTGCTTTATCACTAAGTAATTTTTATTTGCTGTTCTTAGTTGTTCTTTATCTTTAGTTATGGATATGGAACACGAAATACCAAAAGAAATAGGTGTACTTGCTGCTCATGGAGACGGGGAACCTCCTAACACCCTCGATGCTGGTTATGTGAATTATGTACTACTTTGATAATCCTGAGAAATCCCCATTCAATTATGTAATGGGAGTAACGTTGGATCAAAAATAGTTGTAATGCGTTTTGTGGTGTTTTTTCAGAATTATTCGTGTAATGGGTTTTGTTGCATTCTGAGGGATTTCTTCCCTGCCGTTGATGCCATTTGGCACCAGGTATAGTGGGGACTTCTCCCCCGTGGTGGGAGGGATCTCACATACCCAGGAAAACTCCCCCCTAGGGGCTTGCTGCCCAGGGTTCTATTGCCCTTGTAATCAAACAAAGCCTAGGAGTAGGTTTCCCCCCTTTCCTAGTCCAACTAGGAGGGGGAAGGAAAGGGGAAGAGGGGAGGAAGGAAAGGGGGCCGGCCCCCCTCCCCAATTCTGATTGGGCTTTGGGGGGCGTGCCCCACCTCTTGGCCGCCTCCTATCTCTTCCACTAAAGCCCATGTAGGCCCATTAAGCCCCCGGGGGGCTCCGGTAACCCCCTGGTACTCCGGTAAATGCCCGAACTCATCTGAAACCATTACGTTGTCCAAACATAACCTTCCAATATATCAATCTTCATGTCTCGGCCATTTCGAGACTCCTCGTCATGTCCGTGATCACATCCGAGACTCCGAACTACCTTCGGTACATCAAAACACATAACTCATAATACTGATCGTCATCGAACGTTAAGCGTGCGGACCCTACGGGTTCGAGAGCTATGTAGACATTACCGAGACTCATCTCTAGTCAATAACCAATAGCGGAACCTGGATGCTCATATTGGTTCCTACATATTCTACGAAGATCTTTATCGGTCAAACCGCATAACAACATATGTTGTTCCCTTTGTCATCGATATGTTACTTGCCCAAGATTCGATCCTTGGTATCATCATACCTAGTTCAATCTCGTTACCGGCAAGTCTCTTTACTCGTTCCGTAATGCATCATACCGTAACTAACTCATTGGTCACATTGCTTGCAAGGCTTATAGTGATGTGCATTACCGAGAGGGCCCAAAGATACCTCTCCGACAATTGGAGTGACAAATCCTAATCTCGATCTATGCCAACTCAACAAACACCATCGGAGACACCTATAGAGCATCTTTATAATCACCCAGTTACGTTGTCACATTTGATAGCACACTAATTGTTCCTCTGGTATTCGGGAGTTGCATAATCTCATAGTCATAGGAACATGTATAAGTTATGAACAAAGCAATAACAATAAACTAAACGATCATAGTGCTAAGCTAACGTATGGGTCAAGTCAATCACATCATTCTCTAATGATGTGACCCCGTTCATCAAATGACAAATCATGTCTATGGTTTAGAAAACTTAACCATATTTGATTAACGAGCTAGTCAAGTAGAGGCATACTAGTGACACTCTGTTTGTCTATGTATTCACACATGTACTAAGTTTCTGGTTAATACAATTCTAGCATGAATAATAAACATTTATCATGATATAAGGAAATATAAATAACAACTTTATTATTGCTTCTAGGGCATATTCCCTTCAAGTGGCAAATCGGTAGTAGACATCATAGAACGCACCATATCTAATAGAGTACGATTACGACGTTCGGCCACACCATTACGCTGTGATGTTCCAGGTGGCGCGAGTTGTGAAACAATTCCATATTGTCTTAAATGTGTTCCAAACTCGTAACTCAGATATTCACCTCCACAATCAGATCGTAGAAACTTTATTTTCTTGTTACGATGATACTCCGCTTCATTTTGAAATTCTTTGAACTTTTCAAATATTTCAGACTTGTGTTTCGTAAGTAAATATACCCATATCTACTCAAATCATCCATGAAGGTAAGAAAATAATGATATCCACCATGTGCTTCAACACTCATCGGACCGCATACATCAGTATGTAATATTTCCAACATGTAACTTGCCTGCTCCATTTTACCGGAAAACGGGGTTTTAGTCATCTTGCCCATGAGGCATGGTTCATATGTTTCAAATGACTCATAATCAAGTGATTCCAAAGGTCCATCAGCATGGAGTTTCTTCATGCGTTTTACACCAATATGCAATTCCCTTTGTCTGGCGATATGTCACTTGACCAAGATTCGATCGTCGGTATCTCCATACCTAGTTCAATCTCGCTACCGGCAAATCTCTTTACTCATTTCGTAATACAAGATCCCATGACAAAACTCATTAGTCACATGAAGCTTCTTATGATGTTATATTACTGAGAGGGCCCAGAGATATCTTTCCATCACACGAAGTGACAAATCCTAGTCTCGATCCATGCAACCCAACAAGTACCTTCGAAGATACCTATAGAGCACCATTATGCTCACCCAGTTACGAAGTGATGTTTGATGGCACACATAGTATTCCTTCGGTATCCAGGAGTGGCATGATCTCATGGCCTAAGGAACTGATGCTGGCCTGAAGAAAAGCTGTAGCAAATAACTAAAAGATATGATGCTAAGCTTATGGTTGGGTTTGTTCATCACATCATTCTCCCAATGATGTGATAGACGCTAGGGTGTCCCATCTTTCGATGAGATGGTGGCTATCATTTTTGGTGGAGTAGACTTCGACGATCCGACTACGAAGGTTTGAGGACGTCGCGCCTTAGCAATCGCTAAACCAATTCCGAGAGGTTATTGACCACGCCAGAGCTCGATCAACCTGACCACGAGGGTCTGTTTCCTGCATGCAAACAAAGAACAAGCAAGAAACTGAAATTGCAATTTGGGTATTACAAATATAAGAGGAAAGCTTTACTAATGAAGGTGGGGTTCTCTGACGTCTTTGTCTGGCTGTAGAACACAAACGAATCAAAGTACGCATAGTTGGAGTTATGACAAACTTTTAATCTAAACAAAACCCAAATTGTAAACAGTGCCTTAAGGACTGTATTTGTAGGGGGGAAGAGAGGGGATTTTGTCCCCCTGACAAGGTGGGACTAAAACATCTCCTGAGTCGTTTCCCCTACAATACGGACTCTAAAAAATAGCCTATAAGTAGTATTTCAAAATTAAATGGGTCTGGCCCAAAAATAAGGTGGCGCATCACCTATATGAAGCTATGGATGAAATTTATGAAATGACATCTTGTATATTTCGTCCATATACTTGTACGTCATCATGGTGGCTCCAAAGTGCTGAAAACTCCACCAGAAACTCCGTTCTTGTTCCCCTTGTGCATGCCATCATCTCCATGCTGGATCATGCTCCAATATTCATCCATGTTGTCCAATCTAGGCCCTTCATTTGTAAGAAAAAGAAACACATCCTATTTAGGCAGCATCATATTCTCATGAACATTAGAATCGTTACCAAGCAGCGGAAGTACCTGGTAATTTAATTGGTGTGCGCGAGCTCGAGTAATCGGTCCATATAAGTAACAACAGGGATTGTGGGTGTAAATGTCGTAGTGATGTCCTCATCATTGATACGTCTCCAACGTATCTATAATTTTTTTATTGTTCCATGCTATTATATTATCTGTTTGGATGTTTTATATGCATTAATATGCTATTTTATATTATTTTTGGGACACCCAGAGCCCAGTGCCAGTTTTCTGTTTTTTCCCTTGATTTTTAGTTTTACAGAAAAAGGAATATCAAACGGAGTCCAAACGGAATAAAACTTTACGATGATTTTTCTTGGACCAGAAGACACGCACGTGACTTGGAAAGGAAGGCAGAAGAGTCTTGAGGGCTCCACAAGCCCTCAGGGTGCACCCTAGGGGCGCGCCCCCTCGCGTGTGGGCCGCACGAGACTCCTCCAACCCTAATCTCTGGCCTATAAATTTAGAAATATTCCGAAACGACCAGAAGCGTCCACCAAAATACTTTTCCGCCGCCGTAACCTTCTGTACCCCTAGATCCCATCTTGGGACCTTTTCCGGCACCCTGCCGGAGGGGGATTCGATCACGAAGGGCTTCTACATCAACTCTATTGCCCTTCTGATGAAGCATGAGTAGTTTACCACAGACCTACGGGTCCATAGCTAATAGCTAGATGGCTTCTTCTCTCTCTTTGATCTTCAATACCATGTTCTCCTCGATGTTCTTGAAGATCTATCCAGTGTAATATTATTTTGTGGTGTGCTTGTCGAGATTTGATGAATTATGGATGTATGATCAGATTATCTATGAATATTATTCGAATCTTCTCTGAATTCTTATATGCATAATTTGATATCTTTGTATTTCCTTTTGAATTATTGGTTTGGTTTGGCTAACTAGATTGGTTTTTCTTACAATGGGAGAGGTGCTTGGTTTTGGGTTCAATCTTGCGGTGTCCTCACCCAGTGACAAAGTAGGGGTAGCGAGGCACGTATTTGTATTTTTGCCATCAAGGGTAAAAGATGGGGTTTTCATCATTTTGCTTGACTTTATCCCTCTACATCATGTCATCTTGCTCAAGGCGTTACTCCGTTCTTATGAACTTAATACTCTAGATGCATGTTGGATAGAGGTCGGTGTGTGGAGTAATAGTAGTAGATGCAAAATCTTTTCAGTCTACTTGACATGGACGTGATGCCTATATTCATAATCATTGCCTTAGATATCGTCATAACCTTGCACTTTTCTATCGATTGCTCGATAGTAATTTGTTCACCCACCGTATTATTTTCCTTCAGGAGAGAAGCCTCTAGTGAAACCTATGGCCCCCGGGTCTATTTTCCATCATATATTTTCAGATCTATAAACCAAAAAACCCAAAAATATCTCGCTGCAAATTATTTACTTTGACTTTGTTTTACTTTTTAGTAATCTTTTATATCTATCTCTATCTGATCTCACCTTTGCAAGTGACTGTGAAGGGATTGACAACTCCTTTATCGCGTTGGGTGCAAGTGTTTGATTGTTTATGCAGGTGCATAGATTGGAGACTTGCTTGTATCTCCTACTGGATAGATACCTTGGTTCTTAACTGAGGCAAATACTTATCGCTACTTTGCTGCATCACCCTTTCCTCTTCAAGGGAAAAACCAACGCAAGCTCAAGAAGTAGCAGGAAGAATTTCTGGCGCCGTTGCCGGGGAGATCTACATCAAGCCTACCTAGTACCCACCATAAACTCTCATCTCTTGCATTACATTATTTGCCATTTGCCTCTCGTTTTCCTCTCCCCCACTTCTAAAATGATTTCAGAAAAAATACAAAAATATTTGCCTTTTTATTTGCCTTCTTTTCGTTTGCCCTTATGTCTTACATGGTTTGTTTGCATATTTCCTTGCCGTAATTGTGTATTTATTCCAAAACAGAAAGATAAAAGTTTATGGACCCTCATCCACTTGCTAATCTTTTTAATAGATCCAACTATGATGAACCAATTGCTTGTGAGTTGAGTGCGCTAGATTATCTTTATGAAGTTTTGCTTGAAATTCGTGAATCTGAAAATTGTGATGAAATTTATGAAGTGATTCTCTAGCGACTCGACCCGAATGGATCGAAGTCTCTGTGCTTAAGTGTCATCCCTGGATCGGTATGCTGACACACATAGTACTCGAGGATTTATAATAGAGGTAAATCACATGTATAAAGTAACGTAAATACTATTGCCTCAATCCATATAGCAGAAGTAACAACAAAGTTGTGGAGTTCCCAACAACGCCAACGACAAAGTTGAGTGGAGACATCATAACCCTAACGTATCACTTACTCATTGTAAGAATCCTGCAATATGAGACGTTGCAGCCATGTAGGTCAGTACATTGAATGTACTGACAATTTCACACCGTAGAATTATAATGAGAATATCTATCTCTATATGCATATTTGGCTGGTGGAGGCTCTAAGTCTAATTTTGGATAAAGCTAATTTTTCCCTACAACAAAGGAATAAATTGTTATTTACTACTAAGTTAAATTACCCATATTGAGAAGGTAACCCCAACTCAATCCTAAAATCACCAAATCATTAATAACCCAACAATTTCATTAAATAGAATGATGAGATCAACCAATAATCCACTTCTAGATACTCAAAGTTGTCCATAACCGAGGACACGACAAATCATAATTTGTTTATACACTCTGCAGAGGTTTGCGCACTTTTCCCCACAAGACTTGATCTCCTCCGTTGAATTCCTCGTACTGCATGGTGTGTTGAGAACCGGATGATCAAGACATAGTCTTTCCGAAGAGGTCCTCTTAACTGATAGATAGGCCGGTACACCTACAATCCCCTAGATCTCCTAGCCTATCATGGAAAGGTTTCCCACAACTCACTTAACTATGCCAGAGCCCATAATGGCTTGTGGCTGCACATGGAAGTTTATAGGCATGAATAATCTTATGATCCCTTTGAGCCTGGGTGGCATTCCATAGGGTGATCACACGGGTACTCCGGGATCCCCTTGGGAAAGCACTCAGTTCTCCAGGTGCCCGGGCAAGCCACTGGGTTCTCCAGGGTGCCCCAACCATTCCACCCAGATGTGTGTTAATGTTTCCACCTTAAAGTTACCCTTAATTTTTATCTCCCGCAACTTGCATGAATCTCACATACCAATCCCCGTCTACAAGCATGGCTAAGCAATATATGATAATAACGAATATTCCCGGGGTGTTTCAAGGATCATAGGTTCCTACCTTATGAACTACATAGCAATGCCCCAATTCCCAATCCTACTCATGCAATCTTTGAGGGGTGTATCTAATGCAAGAAAAACTGGGTATTAAAAAGTATGATCGAAGTGTGAACTTGCCTTGTACTATTGATGAAGATTCTTCGCACTCATAATTCCTGAGTTCTACTCATCACACTCCGTTCAATCTATCGTAAGCAAGCAATTATAACCACACATAAGCAATCACTCAAAAGATCCAAAAGAACGAAGAAAATACTTTGGAAAACTTCAAAACCATCAAATAAAACTCCTGAACAGAAACATATTTTTAACAGCAGCAAAAACTATGTGATTTTGTACAGAAAGTACATGTCAAGAGCTTTGATTTGCAAAAAGAATCGATTAAATCGGAGTTATAAAACTTAAGTTATAGCCAAAACAAGTTTAAATTTGAATCTGATCTAATTCAAATTTTAAAATTTCAAAAAAGTTGATTTAATATGTTCTCTGGATAGATGAGATCATAACAAATAATTTTGCGTTGGTTTCGTTGGATTTGGGCAAGCGAGAAAAAAGTTGTGAGGGTTTAAAGATCAGGGGCTAATCTGCGAAGAAATTATTCACGGATGAGTCCCTGACCGAAAATAAAACAGGAAAAGAAAAATATATTGGACGAACGTCTGCTACGGGAGACTAACGAACGAAATCATTCACTACAGAAGCTAAACGAACGAACGTTCGATGCATAACCGGTAAATTGAGTTTTTAAGAAAACCCGAAGAAAAACCACAAAAAAAATCAGACCGATCGGTTTACTGGTTCGGGCGGTGGTTCGGGTCTACTACGGCGGAGGTGGCGGCGGCTCCGGCGTTGAGGCGGACGGCGACGGTGGCCGAGGCGGCGGGTTGGGCAGCTCTCTGCGATCGCGATTCCACGCGGCGAGGGGCAAAAGCGCAAGGCGGCGGCGGCGAGATCTGGCGGCGGTGCGAGGTGGTGCGGGCTGGGGAGGAGGAGATCGGGGGGGAGGGGGTCCTATATATATAGGCATGGGCCCGAGGCCTGCCTTGGGCAAGGGGGCGACCGACGGCATGGGGAAGCCGGACTTCGGCGAGTCCGGGTCTTGCACGGCGGGAGCTAGGCGGTGGCCTGGCTAGGCCGGCTGGGCTTCGGCCCAGTTCGGTCCAGTTTTTTTAAACTGACAACAAAATAAAACAAAACGACAAATAATAAAAATGATATATAGCATATTATATATCAAAATTTTCAGAAAAAGAAATCCTAAAACATGAACATATTTTTAGCGGCAAATAAATTTCACAAAAATTTAAATAAAGCAAAGAGTGCTACTAGTTTATTTCAAAACCAAATAAAAATATTTTAAAATACCAAAATAATTTAAATTTTATTTTTCTCCAATATTCTAATGTAGGGAATCATTTTACCCTATTTTCCATATATTTTATTTTTGAAAAAATAATTTGAATAAAAACCAAATAATTCCAAATTGAAAGTGGGTTTCAAAATAACTACAAAAGGACTTCCAATTTGATTCTTTGAAACTTCCAACTCTCTTTCTTAGCATTTGAAGAAGTCATTTTATCTTCTCTCATGAAACTCATTGAGTTGCATAAAGTTTCTGAATTTGAAATGTTTTCAAATGGAATTCAAACCTTTTCAAAAACCCTTTTTCATTTAATTAAATGGAAGAAGTCATATCATCTTCACTCTAGGGATTTGTGCTGAAATAAATTTCAATTCAAGGAGACCATAAATGCAGGGTGAAAGTTTGGGAAAGTCCTTTTATTCCCTGTCATTTAACTTTCAAATTTCACTCAATTTCACACAAGCAAAACACACAAGCAATCATACAATCAATCAAAACTATTTATTTAATATAACATTCCAAAATTTAGAATTTTGGGATGCTAGAAACCTACCACCCTTAAAATGAATCTCGCCCTCGAGATTCGGAGAGGCTAGAAAGAAATAGGTTAGGTTCTGGGGTCTCCTTAAAAATCCATCGATTGGCATGAAGGTCTCGGGTGCTACCACCCTTAGGAACATCGTTACGGTTCCATCAAAACTCATATACTCCATCCTTATTGTTGACAGGGTCAGTCTTCTAAGGTCCTCGGGAAAATTCCTACTCTGGGCTCTTCCGGTAGTGGCATAACCTTTTTCCTCAATTCCTTTGTCCTTTCATCTTGGTACGGTTCTTCTGTGACTGGGTCTTCTCAGCTGACAAGTCTGGCGCCAATACCAAAAAATGATCGATATCTCATGGTGGTCATCAATTTATGGTTTCTACTGCAGGAAATGGTTCTGGGCTTCATTCTCACCGTATGACCTATGATTGGCAGCAGCTACCTTGTACAAGGGAAAATTGTCAGACCATCCTAAGGTTCAATCAGGCTTAATATCGTCATCTCTCTACTATGGGTATGTCACTCAGATTTACCATCCCATGTAGCAGAGGCGAATAATAAGAGTAAGTCGGCATGGTGATCAATCCATTCCGCACCCAAATCATTACCTTATATATGGTGTAGTGAATCTCAGATTCTAACACTCGGCCATCCTCACAAGCATTGCAGAATTTCTGTTGTCGTCGAACTAAGTTCGGAAAAATCCATGGATTCTGCAAGCCAAACAAACATCTATCATTTCTTCACAACTCTCAGGTTTTGCGTAACTCCCATAAGATCGTGTGTTGATAAAGTCATGACTTCTTCCAGGGTTTTTCCTTCAGCAAAAGTGTGCTTGCTTCTTGTCAGGTCCTGGAGCCTGTGGGCTATGGGCCCACCTCATCACATTTATAGATTTAACTCATCCTGGGGTTACAATTGCTCCATATTACCAACATTATACCTCCTTTATATCTAATAGTACTTAATCCCTTCATATTCTTGGGGTGTCCCACATATCGAGATAAAACTCGTACTTATTTTTGTCTGAAGTCCACTCCGTGGAATATCATTATCTTTTCCAGGGGTCAAGTGTCCTCACAGGGTAATACCACCCTTGAAATGCACAAATTCTTCCATAGACCATATTTCTCATATCCTCGAAAATGGTCAAAATCTTTCTTCATAGATTAACAACTCATAACATCCAAGTCAGTACCAATGATGCTAACTTTATTGATTCTCAAATTATTACAAGCTCCTGCATTTGCATTACATGCCTCAACTCAACACCTCAATATAAAAAGAAATGTTCCCACTACTACTACTATATATTTTTCTTTTGTTGCAAACTCAACTATTTAGCACAAGCCTCCTTCTCTTTGGAACAATCTCTGGCAAAGTTCCCTGCTTCATTACAACGGAAACATATTACTTCTAACAAGTCTCGAGGTTTCCTTGTGATTACATAGCCTCCTTGGGTCCTTGTCTTCCCTTTTGGGCAATCGCTGAAGTAGTGTCCTGAATCTTTGCACCTTAACCATGTGATATGACTCAGGTCCTTCTTTGTAGAAATTGGGTTGTTCCTGGAATCCTATCTATTTCTCTTCCTGGACTTTCCCGTGCCAATCAGGGCTTCTATTCCCTGTGGGTCATACTCTACTTCCACCGTCGGGAATTCTACTAGATCCTCCTTCAGACAATTTTGGGAGATGTGTCCTTCTTCTCCACATGAATAACATGACTTGGTGCAGGGTTTAATTGGGTCTTATTTGGGTGTGTCCTCCACCTCTTCCTTCATCACAGGTTCTTCTAAAATTTCCATGAGGGCTCCTTTCATTGCTTCTTTCTTCTGCTGGATGGTTCTTTGTACCATGGGGTAAATGTGACACTGAGCAAGGTAGTGGGTAGTCCCTTCACACAAGAAACAAGTAATCTGCCTAGCTGGGAATTCTTCAGTTGGGTGACTCTCTTCACAATGAGGGCATTCATCCTTGTGTTCTTTATGGTCGTGTCCTATTTCTTCACAGAGCTTGCAGGCACAAGGTTTCTTCATATCATTTCCATAAGGCTCCAATTTCTGGGACACAAGACGAGACCTTTGCAGAGTCAACTTAAATTCTTTCCAAGTGGTTACTCCTTGCCATCCATTGATGGTTTGGTACATCCTCCACCAAGTAGCAGCACCTCTTTCAAAGCACTGAAGAGCATGCTGGGTGTCGGGGAAGCTGATCGTGACCCGCGAACACCTATGGGACCTGGTCCCTTGTGGTTCAGAGGGGGGTGGAGAATGCACAAAGAGCGGATCGAAGCGATGCACACGAGCAGATTTACCCAGCTTCGGAGCTCTCCGGAGAGATAACACTCCTACTGCTGCTTGGTTGATTGTATTGTGTTCTTGTTAGGGAGCAACGAGAGCTACAAAACCTAGCCTGAGTGTCTCTAGTCTCGTATGTGGCGAATGAACTGAAACGGAGCCGAACCCTTTCTACGTTGCACTTGGGCCTCCTTTTATAGGCACAAGGGGTTACCACAGGTGGCAAGTAGACAAGGGTAAAATAGTAAAAACATTGGTTGGTACACCGCTTTGTACAGTGTATAGTGATCTATACCTAACTCTGACGGCAAGGGGACAAAAGCCATAAATGTCCGTCCTGTCGCTGAACGGCAACTGTGAGGACCGTCAAGTCGCCTCCGTTTGCCACGATGGCAGCTTGTCGTGCCGCTTATCGCCGCTCCGCTGGCCGCACAGCCCATCGACACGCTGCGTGCTCGGGAAAGCCCCATGGCGACACGTTGGCGGATGAGCTGGAGCGGAGATGAAGAGAGGTTACCGCCGGCAAGCGCTTTGCAGCGCAAGGTCCTTGTCGCGCTTCGGGGCTTGGCGCTCACCAAGCCTTTCCGCAAGCTCCTCTTGCCGGGGTCTTGTTTCCTTCGTGCCTTGAGTGGCCTTCCCGGCAAGCTCCTCTTGTCGGGGCCTTGATTACTTTGTTCTTGAATGGCTCCAAAGGAGCCGCTGAGGGCCTTGGCGGTCACCAGGCCGGCCCTGCCGCGGGGTGCTGCGACTGTCCGTGCACGAGTTCGGGGTACTAGGGTACCCCTACTCTAGTACACCGACAGAGCCCCTGAACTGGCCACACACGCGCCAAGCTCTGTTGGGCGAGGCCCAAAACAGTGCACGGGCACGCGGCCGGATCATGCAGTTATTAAGCCGGACCCACCACGTCCCCCATGAGCAGCACGTTCCGGACGTGGCGTCGTGGGAGAGATCGTGGGGGCTTTCTTTAATGGGAAAACCGGAACGCCTGTCCCCTCTCCCCCCTTATAAGCAGGGGGAACCGGGGCAGGACGCCCACTTGCCATTGCTGTCACATCAAAAAACCACCGCTGCTCCCCTCTTCTTCTCAATTCCACAGAGAGCGACGCTCCCCCCCCCATTGCCACCGGCGCCACCAACGCCGTCGACCTCCTCCACCACCTCCCCCCATGGCTCCGAAAGCCGACAAGGGGAAAGGCGTGAAATCGGCCGAGGCGCAGCGGCTCGTGTTGGAGATATGCCCTAGAGGCAATCATGTATGATGATATTTCCTATGTGTTTATGAATAAAGATAGTCCTTGGACATTATCAATGATGTGTATCAGCAAGTACGTGACTTTTTTGTGGGACTATGCTTTGTATGATGACTGTCCTAAAAGGTCCCTAGTCGAAAGGGCTGTGTGGACGCGCAGCCGACTAGACTAGCATATGACACGGTCGATGGCTCGGTCTCACTAGCCATGGAGCATTGGATGCTAACCGGATAATATGGACTTGGAAAGGTCTGGTCGGATTCGACATAGTCGGATCCGAGTCGAGATAAGGTCCGAGTCGGACAGACCCAACTATGAGGCGCAGCGATATGTCATCTGTGAGTCTCTAGTACAACATCGTTCTATGTCCTAAGACCTGAGCCGGCGCATGTACTCGAGATGGTGATAGACTTGCTTTGGGCCGACCAAATGCTACTCCGTGACTGGTAGTTACAAAGGTAGGTTTCGGTTTGTCCAGGTCCATGCTGCGAGACATGGTCGAGCAAGATGGGATTGCCCCTCCGATCGGAGAGATATACTCTGGGCCCCTCGTGTGATCGACCAGGAACAGCATGGCCATGCGACAAGGATTATGAGATAATCCGGACGGTGGTCAGTATCCTTTGGAGCGAGAAAGAGGTCGGGTTAGCACAAGGATGACAGTCTCGCCTTGAGCCCGGCAACATATATCGTCGGCAAAGGGAATGAAGTGTGACACGTTATGCAGGTTCGCTTAACCAGCTTCATAGTTCGCTTGGTGGTCGGCACGCCTTGCTAGAGGTCGCTACCAACCGTACAGGTCGGAGGTGATCCGAACTGTGACCAAGCTGACTTGAACCTAAGGGGTCGCGCAGCAAGGGAAGGAACCTCGAGGTCGAGTTCGTGGACACCGGTCGGATGTGATCCGAATGGACTAGGAACGTGACCGAGTAGACTTTGGGCTTTAGGGTCCGTCACGAGGCCCAAGTGTTGAGCTCGCGACGGACGCCTATATAAAGTGGAGGTGCGGCACACTCGGCAGCTTGATCGCTTGGCGCTGCGACTAGGGTTTGCATGTGTTGCGAATAGCCACCTCCACTCGCCGCCGGATCGTGTGATCGGACCTAGCAGTCCGCCGCCGACGTTCCTCCCGCACGCAGCGGATACCGTTAGAGCGGTGCACTTGCGCCGCTCGGCGAACTTCGTCGTGGGATCGGACGACCGGCCGCCGAGGGAGATCGAGCGAGGAGGAGGCGATCCACGCAGACGCCGCTGCCCCAACTCTTCTTCCGCTGCACGCGGCGCTGCTGCGTCTAGTGGTAACGAACTATGATCCATCTCCGTAGCATGTTCCTGGATGTTCTGCGCGTGGAATTTTAATTTGCAGTCGGCGCACCCTACCAGAGAACCCAACAGCTCAAGGCGCTGTGGAAGGAGCGGGCCCTCTTGATCCCCAGCTTGCGGGAAGGAGCTGTGGGGCTGTATTACCTTTTACGGTGGCGGAGACGCAGGCACCAGCGCCGAGGGTGATCTCGCCGCCACATCCGAAAAGGTTTCCATTGGGTACCCTTTCTTGGCGCTTTTCTTCCATCTGCGGGCTCTGCCCGCCCTTTTCAATTTTTTATGATGTCATGAACACATATGGCCTCCGCCTCCTTGATTTCACCCCCAACACCGTCCTCACCATGGCCGTTTTCGCACACCTCTGCGAGAACTTTGTCGGGGTCCACCCAAATGTCGCACTCTTCCGCCATTACTTCACGCCCCGGGTAGAGAGAGGAGAGCCGCTTGCCGGAGGAATTGCATGGACCTCCAGGATCGGCAAGAAGGAAGCACATCTTGACGGTGAGCTGCGCAGCAAGTGGGAGGAGTGGAGAGCTGACTGGTGTTGGATCTTAGAGGAGGAGCCACAGCCTTTTACTGCCTGCGCCAAACTCCCATAGTCTTGCGCGGCAGCGATTGGAGCAACTTGGCGCGGAGGATGCCAATGAAGATCGCCGTGACTAGGATCTTGCGCCTCGTGCATGCCGGGCTTACAGAGAAGCGGTTGGCGCGGACTTCCTTCGCCAGCATTGCGCCTTTGCGGAGAGGGGAGGCCTGCTTGGGAGTTCCAAAACGCGGCAGACATCATGAGGCTGCGCCGGGTTTGAACTGGAACTTTACCGTCTTGGAGCTAGACGACATGCTGCGGGAGCTGTTCAAGCTCGATCGCGATCACCCGAGTGGTTCTGTTGCGAGGGAGTCGTGCCCTTGTGCAACAACTCGTCGCTTGACCGCATCCGCGATGATGCGTTGTGCGATTCCCATGGAATCGCTCCAACTTGGCAGAGCCCGCCGGCGACGTCGTGCAGCAGTTCTTCGACGACTTGGAAGAAGTGCCGATCCGTGCCGACGAAAGCGTAAGCAGCTCACCCGCGACACCAGCGAAAGCAAGAGATGGCGCGACGCCACAAGGTTGGAGGAGGCGGCAGCTGCTGCCGCCGGGCGTGTTTGGGTTCACCGTCGAGGAGGCGGAACAGCCGAGGCGGCAAGCCTTGCCGACCGAGAAGAGCTCACTGGTGAGGAGGAGCAGGCGAGCCCGACACCGACCGAATGAGCCTGCCGGGGGCGCCTCCCCTCCGCCGTCAAGTAGCTTGCAGCGGGAGGAGCCCGCGGCCCCGCCAAGGAGACGCCTTCGCCGCAAGACCGGAGAAGTGGCGGGGCGGCAGACGGCCCAATAGCCGCCTCGCCGCCCGACGCGCTCCACCGCGGCAAGCACTGTTGCCGCGGGAGCGCCTCCGCCACAGCAACGGGAGCGGGGCCTTCTGGAGCCACGGCCCCCGCACCCGCCAAGCGTCCGAGGGAGCCTACTCCTCCAACTCGTCGTACCGGAGCGAATTTGACTTCTCCGCTCTCAGCTCCGAGGAAGAAGAGGAAGAGTAAGTTCTTGTCGCTGCTACTTGTAATTCTTCAATTTATCGCCGTTTTGTATCGACTTGCTTCATTCTGAGCTCTTTCCTTCTTGGACGCTGGCTCGGAGGGCGTCGAAGAGGGCCAAGACTCCGTGATCGTCGTCGAAGACGATTCCCCGTGGCGACAGGAGGCATGTCCGAGACTCCCTTACGGATCCGCAACCCTTCATCAGAGCAGCCCCAAAGACTGCCCCCAGCGTAAGTGTTTGGACTATCTCTTACGGTTCGGTGTGCTTGGGTGCTCCTTCTTCTTGATATCGACTTGTTGAACTGCGGGAGCGAGCAGCCTCATCGAGGAGGCCCCGGAGGTCACTCCTGAAGTTCCGTCTGCTTCAACTACGCCGCCGAGGGAGAACTCTCCATCAAGGGAGCGCTCTCCGGCAAGGGAGGCCTCTCCGACAAGGGGAGCTTCTCCGACAAGGGGCAGCGCCGACGACCCTCCGATGGTGGAGACCGCGGCTACAGATCCCATTGCAGGTAATCTTCTTGACTGAAAATTTCCCTTGGGTCTTTTCTCTTCTGTTCTTCTCTTCGAACATTTGCTTGACTTGTTCTTTTCTTTTTCTGATCATCAGATCCATCTGCCGGAGAGCTGATGGAGACTGAGGCTGCCGGCGAGGAGGACGCTCGTGGCAACAATGACGACGCCGCCAACATGGAGGAGGAGGCCGGCGCCGACGGGTCCGCCGGCGAGGAGGCCGCCAAGGCTGCCGGCGTAGAGGCTGGGGAGGGGTCCGGTGATCATACTAACGGCCCTGAGGCCGCAGGAGCGCCAGGCGCTGCACCGACCGCCGATCCCCCCGCCACCGATGCCGCGCCCGACTCCGAAGAGCCCCAGCCCGGCGCCTATCTGAAGGCCGGCGAAGGTGTCTTCATCAAGCTTCCATGGGCGTCAAGCTCTAGGGCGCCAGTCGAGGGAGGGACCTTCGACGTGGAGCTGCTCGCCTCCGCCGGGCTGTCGCTGGTTGACGCGCCAAGCAGCAGCAGTGGCGAGTCTGAGGAAGAGCAGCTGCTGAGGAAGCTGCTGTCGCTCTACCGCGCCCGCCAAGCCAAGTTGGAGTCCAGGGAGGCGCTTGTCGCGAGGGCGGGAGCCGACATGGAGAAACGCGCAGAAGAGCTCTGGCGCGCCAACAAGGAAACTCTCCGGGACATAGCAGAAGTGCGGGAGCAGCTTGCTGGGGAGCGCACGGCCTTCATCTTGGAGAAGGCCGAGGTCGAGGAGCAGCAAAGGCTAGCCGTGAGAAGCTCTCTGCAAGAAGAAGGTGAGCTGGCGCAGCGGAAGATCAACCTCGACAGCTATGAGGAAGATCTTGCCGCGCGCGAGGAATCAGTTGGCGGGGCACTCAAAGAGGCAAAGGACGCTGCTGCGGCCGCCGAGGCCGCCAAGAAGGAACTAGAGACGAGGGTGACCCAGCTGGAGGCCACCCTCCAGAAGAGCGGCGAAGATGTCACCGCGCTGAAGCATGAGCGCGAGAAGGACGCCTACACTCTTGGTGAGTTGCAGGGTCGTCTCGCTGAGAAGATCAAGGAGATCGACGCCGCCAAGGACTCCAAGGCGGATCTGGAACTGAAACTGACCACCCTGACGGAGACGTTGAACGGCGCCAAGGATCGAGAAGCGGGCCTGTTGGAGAAGATCAAAGCCAACGAGGAGCTGCTGTCGAATGCTGTGACCGCCCAGAATAATCTCAGAGATAGCATAATGCATTGGACAGAAGGTCTTGTGGACACTGCCGCCGCCATCCACAATGAGCTGATGGAGCTGGGGATGGTGGATCTTGGGTACTCCACCGACGAGAACCTCCAACCCAGCGCCAAACTTAGCCTGTTTTTCAAAGGCGTGTTGACGGGTCTCCAGCGGCTCCGGGAGGAGATCCCAAAGCAGCTAGCTGAGGAGTCGCGCCAAGTTTGCGCCGGGGCCCTCCAGAAGGTGCTGATGAAGGTGGCCTTCCGCAATCCGGGCGCCAACTTCACCAATGTCCTCAAGTCCTGCCTCCAACTGCCGACGTTGAAGCGCTCAAAGCCCTTGTCTCACCCATCGTGGACAGGGTGAGCAAAGTCAAGAGGCTCGATGGCGATCGCGTGGACTAGGCCGCCAAGTTTATCTCTCCCTTGTCGCAGCAGACCGTATTTAGAACAACTTATTAGATCTGCGACAAGTTATTTTGTAATATATTCTATCTTAGGCAATCGAATGCAATGTTATTTCCTTTATTAGATTTCTTCCCTTGTATGTTTATGCCCTGCGCTTTTAGGGGACTTGTCGGTGCAAACACTTTTGTCATGAAGCGCCGAGTCGAACGTCGGAGCTTCTTGGCGATGTTGCCTCCGACAAGCAACCTTGTCGCAACTAGTTGCAGCACGCTTAAGTTGTTGAGCGGACTCGAAACAACGTAAGGGCGCAAGCTAGCCGCGAGTTGGTTCCTCCGCGCACGGGTTTTCCATACAAAGTACTATCGTTCGAGATAACTTGAAAATTTAAAAACTGATTGCTTAAACTTAACAACTTAGCTTTTCTGCTGTTTGCTTCCCGGCAAGGTGATACTTCCTCGAGCGACACTTGGTGGCCCACACCATTATCTTCTCCTTCCCCCCTGGTTAACTGGTGGGTGGATGAACCTTGCCCTCTTTTGAGAATAAAGAAGAGAAAATAAAGTTATGGAGCCTAGTGGCTCGTTATCGCTTACCGGGTGTGGATGCTGCACAAAATGTTAGATAACACATGCATATAAGATTATGAAAGCATGTATTGACAAGTTGTGCGCAACACATGAGCTTTACTGATGCACGGGGTCTGCGCCCGGCTTTGTATAAAGGATTACATGCAACAGCGGCAAGACTTGTACAAAAGGGTGGTTGCCGGAACGGGTTCTGGCAACCGCGCCCTATGGGTAAAACTTACGAAGATGCTCTATATTCCAGGAGTTGCTCACCGGAATGCCATCTTCGGTCTCAAGGCGGACAGCGCCAGCCTAGTGACTCGCTTTCACCCGATAAGGGCCTTCCCACTTCAAGTCCAACTTGTTGGAATTCTTGGCGGATTGAACGCGAAGAACAAGGTCGCCTTCCTCGAAGCTTCGGCGTTAACTTTGCGGCTATGGTAGCGGCGCAAAGCTTGCTGGTAACGAGCAGCTCGACAAAGCAGCCGAAGACGATCCTCCTCAAGGAGCAGCGCGTCATCTTGTCGCAGCTGCTCTTGCTCAAGCTCATCATAAGCGAGCACTCGAGGCGATCCGATATCGAAGTTCCGTGGGGAGAACTGCCTCTGCCCATAGACTAGAGCAAAAGGTGTCCGCCGGTGGCTCGATTTGGCGTCGTCTGATCGACCAAAGAACCACCGGCAGCTCCTCGATCCAGCTTTCTTCCGCACTTGTGCAGCCTGTTGAAAGTTCTGGTCTTGAGTCCCCGCAGCACTTCAGCGTTTGCTCTCTCGCTTGACCGCTGCTTCTTGGATGAGCAATGAAGCAAAGCAGATCTTGGCGCCAAGATCTTGGGCGATCTTGCATGAAGGTGCGGCTCGTGAATTGTGTGCCGTTGTCGGTGATGATCCTATTAGGAATCCCAAACGGCAAACAATTGACTGAAGAACATGATCTTGACCGTGCTGTCACCTTCCTCATCGCTTCCACTTCCGCCACTTTGTGAACTTGCCGATTGCGACGCATAAGTATTCAAAGCCCCGACAGCTCGGGGAAGGGGCCGAGGATGTCGAGCCCCAGACCAAAATGGCGGGATAAAGGGATCGTCTGGAGAGCTTGAGCTGGTTAGTGTATCTGTTTTGAATGGAACTGCACGCTTCACACTTGGTTACTTGTGCAGTTGCATCCTCGAGGGCTTCGGCGAAGAAACCTTGCCGAAAAGCTTTGCGGCAAGTGCTCTTCGCCTATGTGGTGACCACATATGCCTCCGTATCTCTCGCCAACAGCTTCGCATCCATCTTCCCGGCAAATACACTTCAATTTCACACCGTTGAGTCTTCTTCTGTACAGGATGTTGTCAACAAACTGGTACATAGTTGACTGCCGGGCTACTCTTTCCGCTTCTTCTTGCTCTTCGGGAAGTTCTCCTGTTTGAAGGAAATGGACGATCTGCTGTGCCCATGCTGGAGCTTGTGGCTCGACAACAAGGACTAAAGGCTCATCTGCCGCTGCGGGAACATCAGCTTCTACGGCAAGGACCAGTGGCTCGGCCGGAGCTTGATGATCCCCGGCAAGCTTGCCGGAGCAAAACTTGTCGGGAGCGTCTGCTTCAACGAAACAAACCTTGAGGCTTGTCGGAGCAGACTGCTCCTCAATGATATTTATGCGTTGATTTTGGGGACCTTCTTGGCGGCGGCTTGTGGAGCTCTGCGGAAAGTAGTCACCAGAAACCAACTTCCTCTTCTTGTTCTACCCAGTTGATGGTGTTACGGTTGGTTGAGTCAACTTGAGCACAAAAATTCCTGGTTCCACAGGTAACTTGAGTGCAGCACACTTTGACAGGCTATCAGCAATGTCATTCTGAGCTCTTGGAACATGTTCCATTTGCAGGCCTTCAAAGTGTTCTTCTAGCTTTCTCACTTCATCAACATAGGCTTCCATCAACGGGCTCTGATAATCTTTGTTTACTTGGCGGACGACAAGTTGCGAGTCCCCCCTGACAATGAGCTTCTTGATCCCAAGGTCTACCGCGATCTCGAGACCGCAAGCAAACCTTCATACTCTGCAGATTGTTTGTTGCTTGTTCCTTGGGAAAGTGCATCTGGACTATGTACTTGAGGTGCTCTCCGTGGTGCGATAAGCAACACGCCGCACCGGGCGCTTTGCAGCGAGAAGGCACCATCAAAGTACATCAGCCACTCTTTATTTGCCTCCTTGATGGGGATGCTCGTCTCTCGAATTTCTTCATCTTATGCTGGCGCCCACTCTGCTATAAACTCTGCCAATGCTCTGCTTTGGATAGTTGAAGCGCTTTCAAACTTGAGGCCAAAGCTTGACAGTTCTAGTGCCCACTGACAATCCTGCATGTTGCTTCGGATTTTGCAATATCCTCTTCAACGGAAAGCGAGTGACAACTGTTATCTCATGTGCTTGGAAGTAATGGCGCAGCTTTCTCGAGGCCATGAGGAGGCCGAAAAGCAACTTCGCACACCGAGTACCTTGACCTAGCCCCTGCAGAAGGGAACCGACAAAGTAGACCGGCGCTGCACCATTCTTTTTCAGATCTTGTCGCAATCCTGCAGATCCGTCCTTGTCTCGGACGAGCTTGACGGCGAAGCCCCGCTTGTCGCTGGATGCATCTCGCCTCGGTTGTCGGCTCATCATCCGCCTCCCTCTCCGCTACTAACGCAGCACTAACCACTTGATTAGTTGCCGCTATATACAACAGCAACTTCTCTTGCGGCTTAGGTGCGACAAGTATTGGAGTGGAGGACAGGTACCTCTTCAAGTCCTGCAACGCAGCCTCCGCTTCGGGAGTCCATTTCATTGGACCTGCCTTTTTCAAAATCTTGAAAATGGCGTAGGCGCCAACTGACTTAGAAATAAACCTCCGAGAGCAGCCACGCAACCGCAAGCCTTCTTACATCCTTGACGCGCTTGGTGCTTCAATTTGCTCAATGGCCTTGATCTTGTCGGGATTGGCTTCAATTCCCCGCTGAGACACAAAGAACCCGAGAAGCTTGCCGGAAGGGACTCCAAACACGCACTTCTCGGGGTTGAGCTTGAGGTTGATCTTGCGCAGATTTGCAAAGGTCTCATCTAAGTCTTGAACTAGAGTTTCTTTGTCCTTGCTCTTGACCACTATGTCATCCATGTAGGCTTCTACATTTCTGTGTATTTGTGGCTCAAAGGCATCATGGACTACTCTCGCAAACGTTGAACCAGCATTCTTCAAACCGAAAGGCATCCGTATGAAACAGTATGTGCCACATGGTGTAATGAATGCAGTTTTCTCTTCTTCCTCTTCTGCCATGAAGATCTGATGATATCCTGAATATGCATCAAGAAATGAAAGCAAATCACATCCAGCCATGGAGTCAACAATCTGGTCGATACGTGGCAAGGGAAATGGGTCTTTGGGACAAGCTTTATTAACATCCGTGAAGTCAATACAAAGTCTCCATTTCCCATTAGCCTTATGACAACTACCGGATTGGCCAACCAGTGGGATGGAGCACTCCTCGACAAGGCCCGCCGCTTCCAACTTCTTGATCTCTTCGCTATGAACTCTTGGCGCCCACCGCTCGCTTCGACTTTTTGCTTGACGGGCGGCGTGAGGGCAGACAGCTAAGTGGTGCTCAATTACTTCGAACACCGGGATGTCGATGGTTGCCATGCAAACACATCGACATTCGCCCACGAAAGCAACGAGCTCGCCTTCCTATTTAGGGTCAAGCGTGGCATCGATGGTGAAGGTACCACCGCTGCCGCCCTCCTTGGCGGCACCTTCTTGGTCTTCGCGGAGCTGCCATCATCTTCTTGCACTTGCGGTGGAGCTCGATGGTGCGTCCTCGGCGGTAGCGCAGCACTCCGAAGAGGTGCGCTTGCCGGAGTGGGCATCAGATCTCTTGCCGGACAAAGTGGTCTTCTTCTTCCCCCCGGGAGCTTCAGCGGCAAGTGGTTTGCTATCTGTCGCAGCTGCTGCATCCCGGTAAATCTTGTCGGCACAGATAAGCGCATCCTTCTTGTCGCCATGGACAGAAATGACGCTTATCGGGCCGGGCATCTTGAGTAGGTTGTAGGCGTAATGAGAGGCTGCCATGAACTTGGCGAGTGCTGGACGGCCAAGTATGCCATTGTAGGGCAATGGGAAATCGGCAACGTCAAATGTGACCCTCTCAGTCCTGAAATTTAACTCACTGCCAAATGTTACTGGCAATGTGATCTTCCCTTTCGGCTTGCTCCTTCCTGGGTTGATTCCTTGGAAAGTGCCAGTCTCTTGAGCTCATTGTCGAGGATTTGAAGCTTCTGGAGCACTGCAGAGGAGATCAGGTTCAGGCCGGCCCCGCCGTCAACCAACATCTTGGTGACCTTGAGGTTGCGGATAGTTGGTGAGACCAACATCGGCAAGCACCCGACCGCAGTTATGCGATCATGGTGGTCCTCAATGTCAAAGATGATGGGCGTGCTGGACCACTTCAGAGGTTTGCGCGACTCCATGGATGGTTCTGCTGCATTAACCTCTCGCATCCACTGCTTGAGTTGACGGTGCGAGGTATGCAGAGAAGCACCTCCGTCAATGCAGAGAACCTCTGTTGCCTTCTGAAACTCTTGCTCATCAGCCTCGTCATCCTCCATATCTTCATCATCTTCTTCGTCTTCGTCCTTGTCGCGGCCGCGGGGAGGTCTGTCTCCTTGCCGCTGCTTTGCCTTGCCGCGGCGCCCTCCCCGGCCGGGTCTCTTCTTGTTAGCTGCCCCTGCACCTTCCTGGGCCTTCTCCTTGTCTCGCCGCTCGTACTCTGCCTTCTGCAGTTCAACAAGCTGCTCGACTTTCTTGCAGCTCTGGAGGTCGTGGCCCTTGGTGCGGTGAATCTTGCAAGATCGCTTGTTGAGCTGTCCTGCTTGTCGGCGGCCGCCACAGCTTGGCGGTCGGTGTTAGCGGCAACCTCCTTGCCGGAGCCACCAGCCTTAGCCTTGCCGGCGCCACCTCCGTTGCCGGACTGCTCGACAACTAGTACTTCTTTGTTCTTCTTCTTTATGTTGTTCCGCCGCCGGCTCTTCCTTGCCGGGGCGGTCTCCTCACTGTCAGATTCTGCTCCCACATTCTCTCCAGGGAGCCTCCTCCCTTCTTCAGCACGCGCACACTTGTCGGCCAGGGCGTAGAGCTCGCTGACGTCCTTTACTTTGCACATCGCCATCTCCTCCCTCATCCTGTGGTTCCGCACGTTCTGATGGAACGCGCTGATCACCGCGGCAGGGTGGACGTCTGGGATGTTGTAGTGCACACGATCAATCTCTGGATGAACTTGCGCAGGACTCTCCTCCTTCCGGGCGGCAGGTGAAGGTCACTCTCCTGGCCATGAGGCTTGTGGCCGCCTGTGAAGGCGCCAAAAAACTGGTGGCACAGATCTGCCCAAGAAGATATGGAACTCTCCGGGAAGTGCATGAGCCAAGATCTGACGTTGGGCTTGAGCACCAGAGGGAAGTAATTGGCAAGGATCTTGTCGTCTCGTCCCCCCGCAGCTTGCACCGCAATGGTGTAGATGCTGAGGAACTCCGAAGGGTGTGTCCTGCCATCATACTTCTCTGGCACATCTGGCTTGAAGTTTTTCTTGTCGGGCCACTGGACTTGCCGCAGCTCACGGGTGAACGCAGGGCAACCTACCGCGTACGGCAAGTCGCCTGGTTCCCCTGGCGCATGCATATCGACAGTGGGCCCAGCGCGCTGGTCGGATTGATGTCGCTCTTCTCTTCGGCACTCGATGCGGGTTCGAGCGTCTTCTTCATGTCGTTCCTAAGAACTTGGCGCTGATCACGGCGAGCTCGTGGATCCGACGACGCGGTGGAGTCGTTGTCGATGTGGATCCGAGGAGCTGGTGATCTTGGCCTTCGGGAAGGGGAGTGCATGGTGGTGTCACCCCCGCAGGTCTCGTCGCCACCGGCTCGTGCCTTGTCGCCTCGCCGCGGCAAGGACGCAGTTGGTTGCCGCGGAACGTCGCCGTTGGCAAAGCCGATGAGACTCTGGATTGTGGCCCTCCATTCGTCGACCTTGTCGGCCGTTGGAGGGTAGTCTAGAAGTAGTTGAGCTCTCGCCAAGGCTTCTGCTGGAGTGGTGGGTGGCAATGGCGTACGGAGCGAGGAACGGGATGTGCTCGGACTCCTAACCAAGTTAGGAGGAGCAGCATCCCGCCCAAGCGATCGTACTCCGCTCGTACCGGCATGCTGGCATGCATGCGGGTCTCGAGGGCCTCGGGATCCTCCAGCTTGGCCTTGATCCAACGAGCGTATGGTGCTGCGAGCATCATGATGTTGTCGGTCCCGTGCCTCCTGAGAAGGACGCGGTGCGGATTTGGACGCTGACGCCTGCGCCGCCTTGTCCTTGGACCTGGCGGCGTCGTGGGCTCTCTCGACGACGCCCGTTCCTCCGCCAGCGTCTTCCCCACCACCCGTCAGCTCCGGTGGTGGTGGGTTCGACGCGGATGGCTCTGCTGCCGCCGAAGACTTCTTCTTTGGTGCCATGTTGATGAAGATGATGATGAAGTTGCTCGTGTGAACGCTGGATCAGGTTCACACAGCCTCGACGCCCCCTACCTGGCGCGCCAAAGATGTCGAGGAAGCTGATCGTGACCCACGAACACCTATGGGACCTGGTCCCTTGTGGTTCGGAGGGGGACGGAGAATGCACAAAGAGCGGATCGAAGCGATGCACACGAGCAGATTTACCCAGCTTCGAGCTCTCCGGAGATAACACTCCTCTCGCTGCTTGGTTGATTGTATTGTGTTCTTGCTAGGGAGCAACGAGAGCTACAAAACCTAGCCTGAGCGTCTCTAGTCTCGTATGTGGCGAATGAACTGAACCGGAGCCGAACCCTTTCTACGTTGCACTTGGGCCTCCTTTTATAGGCACAAGGGGTCACCACAGGTGGCAAGTAGACGAGGGTTAAATAGTAAAACATTGGTTGGTACACCGCTTTATACGATGTACGATGATCTATACCTAACTCGACGGCAAGGGGACAAAGCCATAAATGTCCGTCCCTCGCCGCTCGAATAGTGCAATAGGGACCGCTGTGCGCCTGCTTTGTTACGATGGCAGCTTGTCGCCGCTTATCGCCGCTCCCCTCTGGCGCAGACAGCCCATCGACACGCTGCGTTCGGAAAGCCCCATGGCGACACGCTTGGCGGATGAGCCGGAGTGGAGATGAAGAGAGGTTACCGCCGCGGCAAGCGCTTTGCCGCTGCAAGGTCCTTGTCGCGCTTCGAGCTTGGCGCCACCAGCCTTCCCGCAAGCTCCTCTTGCCGGGTCTTGTTTCTTCGTGCCTTGAGTATTCTTCCGGCAAGCTCCTCTTGCCGGGCCTTGATTACTTTTGTTCTTGAATGGCTCCAAAGGAGCCGCTGAGGGCCTTGGCGGTCACCAGGCCGGCCCTGCCGCGGGGTGCTGCGACTGTCCGTGCACGAGTTCGGGGTACTAGGGTACCCCTACTCTAGTACACCGACACTGGGCCATATCCTTTCTGGCTATAGTGTTATTCTTCATGTGATCTGCCATGTTTTGAATCCATTGGTCCGTGTCCAATTGAGTCGTCGGTCCAGAAAATATGAGTTCATCTCCATTCATCCTCTATTGGTTCCAAGGGTTTTGGGGTGAGATAAGAGAGATAGAGAGGGATACACACAATACAAACAACAGTTTTGAAGAGACACATTTTATTTTGTGGCTGTCGGAAAAACATCAAACTAATGACAGCTCACAATAGTCACATCTAACATAAGTATATAACAGGGGTTTGGTATTCTTCAGATCGTCCTTGTTGATCTTCTCAAGTTCTTCTGTCAGGTCATTTCTGTTGACGCGAAGTCTCTCGCGACGTCCTTTAATATTTTGGAGTTGTGTTCCAAACTTCTCGGTTTCAACCTCCTTAGCATGAACCATGGTCCTACTGTCCTTCAGTTCCTGACGAATCTCCGGTATCTCGAGGTTTTGCTCCTCCAGCTTGGCTACTTTCAGCTTCTGGGTCCTGAGTTCTTCACGAAATGCTTCCTTGTCAAATACATCTTCCTAAAGGTCCATCTTCAAATTCTTGATGTAATACTCCAGAACCTAGTGATACACCAGCTAAGGTTAAAACTTCATTTTGTGCTGATAGGTGCTCCATTAGCCCTTTTGTCATCCAATCCTTCCGAAGAAATGCATGCTTAACTCATCACGGTGACAATAGCTTAAGCGGGCGATAACATCATGGATAGTCGCGTTTATGCCCATGTCATTGCCATGAGCTATCATTCCATAGTTGATACCCCTTGCCTTAGGGGTTTCTTGACAAAAACTTTGAGTTTTAACGCTCCATGTTCCGGTCTTTCTCCTACACACCTTGATCTCGGGTATTGGCAGCTTCAATAGTCTGACAAGTTCCCTAAGGGTAGCCTTCCTAGGTCATACTAGTCTAGAAATTCTTCAGAGCCTTCAAATTCTCCTAGTCTTCGGAGTCTTCAACCGTTGCAGTTTCACTTATTTAGATGCATGGTAAAATCCTCTTTATTCCGAAGTGGTATTATTTGTCCAATATCTTTTCCTTCTCGGATTAGTCTCATCAGCTAAATCTCCGTGTGGTAAAAGGGTATGGTCTAACTCTTTGAGATGAAAGGAAAGAGCTTAGAAAAGATTAGAGTTAAGGGATCTCTTTTGAAAATAAAGTTCTAGAAAAATCATCTCCTAAGGGCTTGCCAGTTTCTAGGGGTCACGTCTTATAGTCAACATGTGCTCTGATACCAACTTGTAGCGACCCGACCCGAATGGATCGAAGTCTTTGTGCTTAAGTGTCATCCCTGGATCGGTATGCTGACACACACAATACTCGAGGATTTATAGTAGAGGTAAATCACATGTATAAAGTAACGTAAATACCATTACCTCAATCCATATAGCGGAAGTAATAACAAAGTTGTGGAGTCCCAAAAACACCAACGACAAAGTTGAGTGTAGACATCGTAACCCGAACGTATCACTTACTCGTCGTAAGAATCCTGCAACATGAGACGTTGCAGCCATATAGGTCAGTACATTGAATGCACTAGCAATTTCAAACCATAGAATAATAATGAGAATTGTCTATGTCTATATGCATATTTGGCTGGTGGAGGCTCTAAGTTTAATTGCATAAAGCTAATTTTTTCCTACAACAAAGAAATAAATTTTATTTTACTACCAAGTTTATGCCATTATTGAGAAGGTTTCCCCAACTCAATCCCAAAATTAACAAATCATTAATAACCCAACAATTTCATTAAATAGAGTGATGAGATCAACTAATAATTCAAATACCAGATACTGAAAGATGTCCATAACCGTGGCACGGCTAATCATGATTAGTCTGTACACTCTGTAGAGGTTTGCGCACTTTTCGTCACAAGACTCGATCCCCCCCGTTGAATTTCTCGCACTTCATGATGTTTGAGAAACGGATGATCGAGACACAGTCTTTCCAAGGAGGTCCCCTTAACCGATAGATAGGCCGGTACACCTACAATTCCCCTACATCTGCTAGCACATCATGGAAAGGTTTCCCATAACTTACTTAACTATGCCAGAGCCCATAATGGCTTGTGGCTGCACATGGAAGTTTCTAGCATGAATAATCTTATGAAACCTTTGAGCCTGGGTGGCATTCCATAGGATGATCACACGGGTACCCCAGGATCTCCTAGGACAACACTGGATTCTCGAGGTGCCCGCAACCAATCCACCCAGATGTGTATTAAAGTAGCCACCTTAAAGTTACCCTTAGTTATTTTATCTCTCTCACCTTGCATGAATCTCACATACCAATCCCCGTCTACAAGCATGGCTAAGCAATATATGACATAACGAATAATCCCGGGGTGTTTCAAGGATCATAGGTTCCTACCTCATGAACTACATAGCAATGCCCCAATTCCCAATCCTACTCATGCAAAATTTGTAAGCGTGAACTAATGCAATAGTAAAAACTGGGTATAGAAAAGTATGATCAAAGTGTGAACTTGCCTTGTACTGCTGATGAAGATTCTTTGCACTCATAATTCCTTATAGTTCTACTCGTTACACTCCTTTCAATCTATCGTAAGGAAGAAATTATAACCACACATAAGCAATAACTCAAAGATCCAAAAGAACGAAGAAAATACTTCGGAAAACTTCAAAAATCATCAAATAAAACTTTTAGACATAAACATATTTTTAACAGCAGCAAAATTGTGTGATTTTGATCTTAACAAAAAGTACATGCCAAGAGCTACGATTTGCAAAAAGAATCAATTAAATCGGAGTTATAAAACTCAAGTTATAGCCAAAACAAGTTTAAATTTGAACCTGATATAATTCAAATTTTAAAATTTCAAAAACTTGATTTAATAAGTTCACTGGATAGATGAGATCATTACGAAGAATTTGGCATTGGTTTCATCTAATTTGGACAAACAACTAAAAGGTTGTGATCGTTTAAAAAACGGGGGCTAATTTGTAAAATAAAACTAGCAGATAGGTCCCTGGCAGAAAAATTAAAATAAAAAGAAAAAATGGAACGAACGTTCACTACAGAACCTAATCTAATGGATTCGTTCCCTATAGAATCTAAACTAGCAAACGTCCACTAAATAAAAAAATCGTTTCGAAAAAAATAGTACGCGATCTGCATCGTTGGATCGAGATCGGACGGGCGAGAGAGGAGCGGGGGTTACCACGGCAACGGGGTCGTCGGCGGTTAGTTAAGCGACGGTGGCAGTGATGGCGGATCCTATCGGGGCGGTGCTCCGGTCGTCGAGGAGGGCAGCGGAGCGGTCGGGGAGGGGCGGCGTGGAGCGGCGGGTGCGGTGGTGGCGTCGGCGGCGATCGACAGCGACGCGTGCGGCGGCTTGATACGTCTCCAACGTATCTATAACTTTTGATTGTTCCATGCTATATTATATTCTGTTTTGGACATTATTGGGCTTTATTATACACTTTTATATTATTTTTGGGACTAACCTATTAACCGGAGGCCCAGCCCAGAGTTGCTGTTTTTTGCCTATTTTAGAGTTTCGCAGAAAAAGAATATCAAACGGAATGAAACCTTCGGGAACGTGATTTTTGGAACGAACGTGATCCAGAGGACTTGGACCCTACATCAAGACATCAGCCAGGAAGGCACGAGGTAGGGGGGCGCGCCTGATACGTCTCCAGCGTATCTATAATTTTTGATTACTCCATGCTATATTATCTATTGTTTTGGACCATATTGGGGTTTATTTTCCACTTTTATATTACTTTTGAGACTAACCTATTAACCGGAGGCCTAGCCCAGAATTGCTGTTTTTTTGCCTATTTCGGTGTTTCGAAGAAACGAAATATCAAAAGGAGTCCAAACGGAATGAAACCTTCGGGAACGTGATTTTCTCACCAAACATCATCCAGGAGACTTGGACCCTACGTCAAGGAAGCCACGAGGTGGGCTCGAGGTAGGGGGCGCGCCTACCCCCCAGGCGCGCCCCCACCCTCGTGGGCCCCACGAAGCTCCACCGACGTACTCCTTCCTCCTATATATACCTACGTACCCCCAAACGATCAGATACAAAGCCAAAAACCTAATTCCACCGCCGCAACCTTCTGTGCCCACGAGATCCCATGTTGGGGCCTGTTCCGGAGCTCCGCCGGAAGGGGAATCCACCACGGAGGGCTTCTACATCATCACCATAGCCTCTCCGATGAAGTGTGAGTAGTTTACCTCAGACCTTCGGGTCCATAGTTAGTAGCTAGATGGATTCTTCTCTCTTTTTGGATCTCAATACAATGTTCTCCCCCTCTCTCGTGGAGATCTATTCGATGTAATCTTCTTTTTGCGGTGTGTTTGTTGAGACCGATGAATTGTGGGTTTATGATCAAGTTTATCTATGAACAAAATTTGAATCTTCTCTAAATTCTTTTATGTATGATTGGTTATCTTTGCAAGTATCTTCGAATTATCAGTTTGGTTTGGCCTACTAGATTGGTTTTTCTTGCAATGGGAGAAGTGCTTAGCTTTGGGTTCAATCTTGCGGTGTCCTTTCCCAAAGGATGAGGGGCAGCAAGGCACGATTGTATTGTTGCCATCGAGGATAACAAGATGGATTTTTTTTATAATATTGCATGAATTTATCCCTCTAGATCATGTCATCTTGCTTAAGGCGTTACTCTGTTTTCTTGAACTTAATACTCTAGATGCATGCTGGATAGCGGTCGATGAGTGGAGTACTAGTAGTAGATGCAGGCAGGAGTCGGTCTACTTGTCCCGGACGTGATGCCTATATACATGATCATACCTAGATATTCTCATAACTATGCTCAATTCTGCCAATTGCTCAACAATAATTTGTTCACCCACCGTAGAATACTTATGCTCTTGAGAGAAACCACTAGTGAAATCTATGGCCCCCGGGTCTATTCTCATCATATCAATCTTCCATCACTTTATTATTGCTTTGCTTTTTTACTTTGCCATTTATTTTACTTTGCATCTTTATACCAAAAATACCAAAAATATTATCTATCATCTCTATCAGATCTCACTCCCGTAAGTGACTGTGAAGGGATTGACAACCCCTAATCGTGTTGGTTGCGTTGAGCTATTTGTTTTGTGCAGGTACGAGGGACTCGCGCGTAGCCTCCTACTGGATTGATACCTTGGTTCTCAAAAACTGAGGGAAATACTTACTCTACTTTGCTGCATCACCCTTTCCTCTTCAAGGAAATCCAACGCAGTGCTCAAGAGGTAGCAGGAAGATTTCTGGCACCGTTGTCGGGGAGGCTTACGCAAAAGTCAAGTCAAGATTTGGACTCCTGACAACGAGCCATTTTTGGCGCCGTTTGTCTATGCAAAAGTCAACATACCAAGTACCTATCACAATCCCTTATCTCTCGCATTACATTATTTTCCATTTGCCTATCGTTTTCCTCTCCCCCACTTCACCCTTGCCGTTTTATTCGCCCTCCCTTTTCCGTTTGCCTTTTTCTCACTTGCCTTTTGTTTGCTCGTGTGTTGAAGTGCTTGTTTGTTGTGGTGGCTCTTCCGAGATTTGGTGATCTTCACCTTAAAAAGTTAGAACAGATAGAAAGTAACGTCAGGAGTTTTATGGTTTTACAATTTGAGCAAAATAATTTCTTCAGAAACGAGCTTAAAGAACAAAAAAGTTTTATGAGTTATATGAATAAAGAGCTCGATGATATGTCTAAAGAATTTGATGGTATAAGATCCCAAATTGCTCGTCTTGAGAAGTTGACTGCTGAAATTTCGGATAAGCGGGCTACCTTAGTCAATAAGATGGCCGCTAAACCGAATTCCTATGAAAATCAAGACAAAGACCTATAAGTTATTGATGTGTCCCCTATTAAATCTTTGTTTTGTAATATGAATCTTGATGAAACTTAATATGTTCCACCTTTATCTAGAAGGCGTTCTAAAAATTCAGAGTTTTTAGATCTTGATGATGAAATTGATAAAAGTGGGACTGAAAAGAATAAAACCCTAGATGTTGCTAAATCCACAATTTTGGATTTCAAGGAATTTAATTATGAAAGTTGTTCTTTAATTGATTGTATTTCCTCGTTGCAATCCGTGCTAAATTATCCTCATGCCTATAGTCAAAGTAAAGCGTTTACTAAACATATCGTTGATGCCTTGATGCAATCTTATGAAGAAAAACTTGAGTTGGAAGTTTCTATCCCTAGAAAAATGTATGATGAGTGGGAACCAACTATTAAAATAAAGATTAAGGATCATGAATTTTATGCTTTATGTGATTTGGGTGCTAGTGTTTCCACTATTCCCAAAACTTTGTGTGATTTGCTAGATTTCCGCGATTTTGATGATTGCTCTCTAAACTTGCACCTTGCGGTTATTAAGAAAACTATGGGAAGAATTAATGATGTTCTTATTATTGCAAATAGGAATTATGTGCCCGTAGATTTTATCGTTCTTGATATAGATTGCAATCCTTCTTGTCCTATTATTCTTGGTAGACCTTTCCTTAGAACGATTGGTGCAATTATTGATATGAAGGAAGGAATATTAGATTGCAATTTCCATTAAAAAGGGCATGAAACACTTCCTAGGAAGAAAATAAAATTACCATATGAATCTATTATGAGAGCCACTTATGGATTTCCTACCAAAGATGACAGTACGTAGATCTATCCCTGCTTTTATGCCTAGCTAGGGGCGTTAAACGATAGCGCTTGTTGGGAGGCAACCCAATTTTATTTTTAGTTTTTTATTTTTGTTTCTGTTTAGGAATAAATAATCCATCTACTTTCTGTTTAGATGTGGTTTTATGTTTTAATTAGTGTTTGTGCCAAGTTAAACCTATAGGATCTTCTTGGATGATAGTTATTTGATCTTGCTGTAATTTCCAGAAACTTTCTGTTCACGAAAACAATTATTAAAAATCATCAGAACGTGATAAAATACTGATTCCAATTGATTCTGATCAATAAACAAATTGCCTAGGTCTTCCTATTTTTTCTGAATTTTTGGAGTTCCATAAGTTTGCGTTAGTTACAGATTGCTACAAACTGTTCTGTTTTTGACAGATTCTGTTTTTCGTGTGTTGTTTGCTTATTTTGATGAATCTATGGCTAGTAAAATAGTTTATAAACCATAGATAAGTTGGAATACAGTAGGTTTAACACCAATATAATTAAAGAATGAGTTCATTACAGTACCTTAAAGTGGTCTTTTGTTTTCTTTTCGCTAACGGAGCTCACGAGATTTCTGTTGAGTTTTGTGTTGTGAAGTTTTCAAGTTTTGGGTGAATTTTTTTGATGGATTATGGAACAAGGAGTGGCAAGAGCCTAAGCTTGGGGATGCCCATGGCACCCCAAGATAATCCAAGGACACCAAAAATTCAAAGCTTGGGGATACCTCGAAGGCATCCCTCTTTCTTCTACTTCCATCGGTAACTTTACTTGAGCTACATTTTATTCACCACATGATATGTGTTTTGCTTGGAGCGTATTGTATGATTTGAGTCGTTTCTTTTTAGTTTACCACATTCATACTTTTTGTACACACCTTTTGAGAGAGCCATACATGAATTGGAATTTGATAGAATACTCACTGTGCTTCACTTATATCTTTTGAGCTTTATAGTTTTGCTCTAGTACTTCACTTATATCTTTTAGAGCACGGTGGTGGATTTGTTTTATAGAAACTATTAATCTCTCATGCTTCACTTAGATTATTTTGAGAGTCATAAATAGCATGGTAATTTGCTTAATAATAATAATATGCTTGGTATTCAAGATTTGTAAAACTTTCTTTTGAGTGCGTTGAATACTAAGAAAATTTTGATGCTTGATAATTGTTTTGCGATATGGAGGTGATAATATCAAAGTCGTGCTAGTTGAGTAGTTGTGAATTTGAGAAATGCTTGTGTTGAAGTTTGCAAGTCCCGTAGCATGCACGTATGGTAAACGTTATGTAACAAATTGGAAACATGAGGTGTTATTTGATTGTCCTCCTTATGAGTGGCGGTCGGGGACGAGCGATGGTATTTTCCTACCAATCTATCCCCCTAGGAGCATGCGCGTAGTACTTTGGTTTCTGATGGCTTGTAGATTTTTGCAATAAGTATGTGAGTTATTTATGACTAATGTTGAGTCCATGGATTATACGACTCTCACCCTTCCATCATTGCTAGCCTCTTCTGCACTGCATTGCCCTTTCTCACATTGAGAGTTGGTGCAAACTTCACGATGCATCCAAACCCCGTGATATGATACGCTCTTTCACACATAAACCTCCTTATATCTTCCTCAAAACAGCCACCATACCTACCTATTATGGCATTTCCATAGACATTCCGAGATATATTGCCATGCAACTTTCCACCATTCCGTTCATCATGACACATTCATCATTGTCATATTGCTTAGCATGATCATGTAGTTGACATAGTATTCGTGGCAAAGCCACCGTTCATAATTCTTTCATACATGTCACTCTTGATTCATTGCATATCCCGATACACCGCCCGAGGCATTCATATAGAGTCATACTATGTTCAAGTATCGAGTTGTAATCATTGAGTTGTAAACAAATAGAAGTGTGATGATCATCATTTTATAGAGCATTGTCCCAAAAAAAGAAAAAAAAAAGAGAAAGGCCAAAGAAAAAAAGAAGGCCCAAAAAAAGGGGCAATGCTACTATCCTTTTTTTTCCACACTTGTGCTCAAAGTAGCACCATGTTCTTCATATAGCGAGTCTCATATATTGTGCTTCAAAGTAGCACCATGTTCTTCATAGAGAGAGTCTCTTGTTTTGTCATTTTCATATACTAGTGGGAATTTCTCATTATAGAACTTGGCTTGTATATTCCAACGATGGGCTTCCTTAAATGCCCTAGGTCTTCGTGAGCAAGCAAGTTGGATGCACACCCACTTAGTTTCTTTTGTTGAGCTTTCATACATTTATAGCTCTAGTGCATCCGTTGCATGGCAATCCCTACTCCTTGCATTAACATCAATCGATGGGCATCTCCATAGCCCATTGATTATCCTCGTTGATGAGAGATCGCTCCTTTTTGTCTTCTCCACATAACCCCATCATCATATTCTATTCCACCCATAGTGCTATAACCATGGCTCACGCCATGTATTGCGTGAAGGTTTATAAAGTTTGAGATTATTAAAGTATGAAAAATTGCTTGGCTTGTCATCGGGTTGTGCATGATGATAGCATTCTTGTGTGACGAAAATGGAGCATGACTAAACTATATGATTTTGTCGGGATGAACTTTCTTTGGCCATGTTATTTTGAGAAGACATAATTTCTTAGTTAGTATGCTTGAAGTATTATTATTTTTATGTCAATATGAACTTTTGTCTTGAATCTTTGGATCTGAATATTCATACCACAATTAAGAAGAATTACATTGAAATTATGCCAAGTAGCACTCGCATCAAAAATTCTTTTTATCATTTACCTACTCGAGGACGGCAGGAATTAAGCTTAGATGCCTGATACGCTCCAACGTATCTATAATTTTGATTGCTCCATGCTATATTATCTAATGTTTTGGACCATATTGGGCTTTATTTTCCACTTTTATATTACTTTTGGGACTAACCTATTAACCGGAGGCCCAGCCCATAATTGCTGTTTTTTTTTGCCTATTTCAGTGTTTCGAAGAAACGGAATATCAAACGGAGTCCAAACGGAATGAAACCTTCGGGAACATGATTTTCTCACCGAACATGATCCAGGAGACTTGGACCCTACGTCAAGGAAGCCACGAGGTGGGCACGAGGTAGGGGGGTGCGCTCTACCCCCCCGGCGCCCCCCACCCTCGTGGGCCCCACGAAGCTCCACCGACATACTCCTTCCTCCTATATATACCTACGCACTTCCAAACGATCGACACGGAGCCAAAACTTAATTCCACCGCCAACCTTCTGACCCACGAGATCCCATCTTGGTGCTCGCTCCGAGTTCACCGAAGAGGAATCCACCATGGAGGGCTTCTACATCATCACCATAGCCTCTCCGATGAAGTGTGAGTAGTTTACCTCAGACCTTCGGGTCCATAGTTAATAGCTAGATGGCTTCTTCTCTCTTTTTGGATCTCAATACAATGTTCTCTCCCTCTCCGTGGAGATCTATTCGATGTAATCTTCTTTTTGTGGTGTGTTTGTTGAGATCGATGAATTGTGGGTTTATGATCAAGTTTATCTATGAACAATATTTGAATCTTCTCTGAATTCTTTTATGTATGATTGGTTATCTTTGCAAGTCTCTTTGAATTATCAGTGTGGTTTGGCCTACTAGATTGGTTTTTCTTGCAATGGGAGAAGTGCTTAGCTTTGGATTCAATCTTGCGGTGTCATTTCCCAAAGGATGAGGGGCAGCAAGGCACGATTGTATTGTTTCCATCGAGGATAACAAGATAGGGTTTTTATCATATTGCATGATTTTATCCCTCTACATCATGTCATCTTGCTTAAGGCGTTACTCTGTTTTCTTGAACTTAATACTCTAGATGCATGTTGGATAGCGGTCGATGAGTGGAGTAATAGTAGTAGATGCAGGCAGGAGTCGGTCTACTTGTCTCGGACATGATGCCTATATACATGATCATACCTAGATATTCTCATAACTATTCTCAATTCTATCAATTGCTCAACAGTAATTTGTTCACCCACCGTAGAATACTTATGCTCTTGAAAGAAGCCACTAGTGAAATCTATGGCCCCCGGGTCTATTCTCGTCATATCAATCTTCCATCACTTTATTATTGCTTTGCTTTTTTACTTTGCCTTTTATTTTACTTTGCATCTTTATACCAAAAATACCAAAAATATTATCTATCATCTCTATCGATCTCACTCTCGTAAGTGACCGTGAAGGGATTGACAACCCCTAATCGCATTGGTTGCGCTATGCTATTTGTTTTGTGCAGGTATGAGGGACTCACAGTAGCCTCCTACTTTGGATTGATACCTTGGTTCTCAAAACCGAGGGAAATACTTACTCTACTCGGTGCATCACCCTTTCCTCTTCAAGGAAATCCAACGCAGTGCTCAAGAGGTAGCAGCGCCTCCACCCTCGTGGGCCCCATGTTGCTCCAATCGACGCATTTCTTCCTTCTATATATACCTACGCACCCCAAACTACTAGATACGCATTTAAAAACTAATTCCACCGCTGCAACCTTCTCGCACTCGAGATCCCATCTTGGGGCCTTTTTCCTGAGTTCACGGAGGGGGCATCGATCACGGAGGGCTTCTACATCAACACCATAGCCTCTCCGATGATGTGTGAGTAGTTTACCTCAGACCTTCGGGTCCATAGTTATTAGCTAGATGGCTTCTTCTCTCTGTTTGGATCTCAATACAATGTTCTCCCCCTCTCAAGTGGAGATCTATTCGATGTAATCTTCTTTATGTATGATTGGTTATGTTTGCAAGTCTCTTCAATTATCAGTTTGGTTTGGCCCACTGGATTGATCTTTCTTGCAATAGGAGAATTGCTTAGCTTTGGGTTCAATCTTGCGTGTCCTTTCCCAAAGGATGAGGGGCAGCAAGGCACGATTGTATTGTTGCCATCGAGGATAACAAGATGGGGTTTATATCATATTGCATGAGTTTATCCTCTACATCATGTCATCTTACTTAAAGCGCTACTCTGTTCTTATGAACTTAATACTCTAGACGATGCTGGATAGCGGTCGATGTGTGGAGTAATAGTAGTAGATGCATGAAGGAGTCGGTCTACTTGTCGCGACGTGATGCTTATATACATGAACATACCTAGATATTCTCATAACTATGCTCAATTCTATCAATTGCTCAACAGTAATTTGTTCACCCACCGTAATATTTATGCTCTCGAGAGAAGCCACTAGTGAAACCTATGGCCCCGGGTCTATCTTCCATCATATTAATCTTCCAACACTCAGCTATTTTTATTGCCTTTTATTTTACTTTGCATCTTTATTATAAAATACCAAAAATATTATCCTATCATATCTATCAGATTTCACTCTAAGTGACCATGAAGGGATTGACAACCCCTTTTATTGCGCTGGTTGCAGGATTTATTTGTTTGTGTAGGCGCGAGGACTCGTATGTGGCCTCCTATTGGATTGATACCTTGGTTCTCAAAAATGAGGGAAATACTTACGCTGCTTTTATGCATCACCCTTTCTTCTTCAAGGGAAAACCAACCCAAAGCTCAAGAGGTAGCAAGAAGGATTTCGACGCCATTGCTGTGAGTCTACGAAAAGTCAACATACCAAGTACCCATCACAAACCCTTATCTCCGTGATTACATTATTTGCCATTTTCCTCTCCCCGCTTCACCCTTGCCATTTTATTCGCCTCTCTTTTCCGTCCGCTTCTTCCTCTCTTTTTGCCCTTGCTCTTTCTGCCGTTATGTCTGAAATTGGGAAAATTATTGTCGATATGGACAATAGCAATATCATGGAAAATTCTGATGCTCCTGCTAAAGAACCCCCTATCTTACATACAAAAAATTCCGAATTGGTAGTGGTAATATTATTGGAAAAGGAGTTATCCAAGATTTCTTTACTTGTGCCGGTGTTTGCCTTCTATGGGTAGTTCTATTCTTTATAGATCTAGTAGTCTTGCGGACGCTATCACCATGCTTGTAGTTGAACTTGGAAGACAATTTATGCACTTGCATCCTTGCATACAAAGGATTTTCCTAGAATTTTCTAATATTGAGCATTCTTCTGTTAAGCGTGTTGCTACTATCTTTTGGCTCATGAGTTTATATTTATAATAAAAGAGGCCAAAGAAATCTTTATAAGATTATAGGGTGGACGCTGGCCGCCCTCCCATAGAGGCTATCCTCTTTGATCAAGAAGAAATAATGTGTTTCCAATCTCTAGACTATGTTGCTTTCAATGAAAATATTCGAAATAGGGTTCATACCAATGGTCTAGTTGATAGAATTTCTGAACTTAATAATGATTTGGCTATTCGAAATAATGGACTAGGATATTCTCTCGAGTATAGGCTCACCAAGTTCTGTCAAAAGAATGCTTATAATGATGAATTGCTTGTGCAATACGAAGGGCCGAAGGAGGAACCTATACCTCCTAAAGTTGATCTTGGGGACTTTTGTCCCATTAAATTTAGCCATTTTGTTACTTTTTCTTGCCCCAAAGGAAACTTGCTGCTGAACATAGAGAATATGAAATGATTTTTAATGATCTATCCTATTATTATGGCAATAGCTAGATCTATCCTTGCTTTTATGCCTAGCTAGGGGTGTTAAACGATAGCGCTTGTTGGGAGGCAACCCAATTTTATTTTTAGTTTTTTGCTTTTTGCTTCTGTTTAGAAATAAATGTATGATCTAGCCTCTGGTTAGATGTGTTTTTATGTTTTAATTAGTGTTTGTGCCAAGTTTAACCTATAGGATCTTCTTGGATGATAGTTATTTGATCTTGCTGAAAATTCCAGAAACTTTCTGTTCACGAAAATAATTGTTAAATATCACTAGAACGTGATAAAATATTGATTCCAATTTCTGCTGATCAATAAACAAATTGTCTAGGTCGTCCTATTTTTGCTGAATTTTTGGAGTTCCAGAAGTTTGTGTTAGTTACAGATTACTACAGACTGTTCTGTTTTTGACAGATTCTGTTTTTCGTGTGTTGTTTGCTTATTTTGATGAATATATGGATAATAAAATAGTTTGTAAATCATAGAGAAGTTGGAATACAGTAGGTTTAACACCAATATAAATAAAGAATGAGTTCATTACAGAACCTTGCAGTGGTGTTTTGTTTTCTTTCGCTAACGGAGCTCACGAGATTTTCTGTTAAGTTTTGTGTTGTGAAGTTTTCAAGTTTTGGGAAAAAGATTTGATGGATTATGGAACAAGGAGTGTCAATAGCTAATCTTAGGGATGCCCATGGCACCCCAAGATAACCTAAGGACACCTAAAAGCCAAATCTTGGGGATGCCCCGGAAGGCATCCCCTCTTTCGTCTACTTCCATCGGTAACTTTACTTGGAGCTATATTTTTATTCACCACATGATATGTGTTTTTCTTGGAGCGTCTTGTATTATTTGAGTCTTTATTTGTTAGTTTACCACAATCATCCTTGCTGTACACACCTTTTGAGAGAGACACACATGATTCGGAAATTGTTAGAATACTCTATGTGCTTCACTTATATATTTTAAGTTAAATAGTTTTTGCTCTAGTGCTTCACTTATATCTTTTAGAGCACAGCGTGGATTTGTTTTATAGAAACTATTGATATCTCATGCTTCACTTATATTATTTTCAGAGTCTTAAAATATCATGGCAATTTTCTTTAATTATATTATCATGAGAAATTTGATGCTTGATAATTGTTTTGTGATATAAAGGTGGTAATATCATAGTTGTGCTAGTTGAGTAATTGTGGAATTGAAAATACTTGTGTTGGAGTTTGTGATTCCGTAGCATGCACGCATGGTGAACCGTTATATAACGTAAGTCGGAGCATGAGGTATTTATTGATTGTCATCCTTGTGTGGCGGTCGGGATCACGCGATGGTTAACTCCTATCAACCCTTCCCTAGGAGCATGCGTACATAGTAGTACTTTGCTTTGAGGGCTAATAATTTTTTGAAATAAGTATATGAGTTCTTTATGACTAATGTGACTCCATGGATTATATGCACACTTACCTTTCCGCAATTTTCTAGCCTCTTCGGTACCGTACATTGACCTTTCTCACCTTGAGAGTTGGTGCAAACTTCGCCGGTGCATCCAAAATTCGTGATATGATACGCTCTATCACACATAAACCTCCTTATATCTTCCTCAAAACAGCCACCATACCTACCTATTATGGCATTTCCATAGCCATTCCGAGATATATTGCCATGCAACTTTCCATCGTTTCGTTTATCATGACACGCTCCATCATTGTCATATTGCTTTGCATGATCATGTAGTTGACATTGCATTTGTGGCAAAGCCACCATTCATAATTCTTTCATACATGTCGCTCTTGATTCATTGCATATCCCGCTACACCGCCGGAGGCATCCACATAGAGTCATATTTTGTTCTAAGTATTGAGTTGTAATTCATGAGTTGTAAGTAAATAAAAGTGCGATGATCATCATTATTAGAGCATTGTCCCAAGTGAGGAAAGGATGATGGAGACTATGATTCCCCCACAAGTCGGGATGAGACTCCGGACGAAAAAAAGAGGCCATAAAAAAAGAGAGAAAAGGCCCAAATAAATAAAAAAAATGAGAGAAAAAGAGAGAAGGGACAATGTTACTATCCTTTTACCACACTTGTGCTTCAAAGTAGCACCGTAATCTTCATGATAGAGAATCTCTCGTTTTGTCCTTTCATATACTAGTGGGAAATTTCATTATAGAACTTGGCTTGTATATTCCAATGATGGGCTTCCTCAAATGCCCGAGGTCTTCGTGAGAAAGCAAGTCGGATGCACACCCACTTAGTTTCTTTTGTTTGAGATTTCATACACTTATAGCTCTAGTGCATCCGTTGCATGGCAATCCCTACTCCTTGCATTGACATCAATTGATGGGCATCTCCATAGCCTATTGATTAGCCTCGTTGATGTGAGACCTTCTCCTTTTTGTCTTCCCACATAACCCCTACCATTATACCTATTTCCACCATAGTGCTATATCCATGGCTTGCGCCATGTATTGCGACGAGTTGAAAAGGCTTAAGCCGTTAAAAGTATGAACCAATTGCTTGGCTAAAACCGAGGTTGTACATGATATGAATATGTGGGAAGATGGAGCATAGCCGACTATATGATTTTGTAGGGATAACTTGCTTTGGCTATGTTATTTTGATAAGACATAATTGCTTGGTTAGCATGCTTGAAGTATTATTGTTTTTATGTCAACATTAAACTTTTATCTTGAATCATATTAAATCTGAACATTCGTACCACAATAAGAAGAATTACATTGAAAATTATGCTAAGTAGCATTCCACATCAAAATTCTGTTTTTATCATTTACCTACTCAAGGACGAAAGCAGGAATTAAGCTTAGATGCTTGATACGCCTCCAACGTATCTATAATTTTTGATTGTTCCACGCTATATTATATTCCATTTTGGACATTATTGGGCTTTATTATACACTTTTATATTATTTTTGGGACTAATCTATTAACCGGAGGCCCAGCCTAGAATTGATGTTTTTTGCCTATTTCAGAGTTTCGCAGAAAAAGAATATCAAACGGAATGAAACCTTCGGGAACGTGATTTTTGGAACGAACATGATCCAGAGGACTTGGACCCTACGTCAAGACATCAACCAGGAAGGCACAAGGTAGGGGGCGCCCTACCCCCCTGGGCGCGCCCTCCACCCTTGTGGGCCCCATGTTGCTCCACCGACGTACTTCTTCCTTCTATATATACCTACGTACCCCAAACTACTAGATACAGAGCCAAAAACCTAATTCCACCGCCGCAACCTTCTCATGCACTCGTGAGATCCCATCTTGGGGCCTTTTCCGAGCTCCGCCAGAGGGGGCATCGATCACGGAGGGCTTCTACATCAACACCATAGCCTCTCCGATGATGTGTGAGTAGTTTACCTCAGACCTTCGGGTCCATAGTTATTAGCTAGATGTCTTCTTCTCTCTCTTTGGATCTCAATACAATGTTCTCCTCGATCTTCTTGGAGATCTATTCGATGTAACTCTTTTTGCGGTGAGTTTGTCGAGATCCGATGAATTGTGGGTTTATGATCAAGATTATCTATGAACAATATTTGAATCTTGTATGAATTCTTTTATGTATGATTGGTTATCTTTGCATGTGTCTTCGAATTATCAGTTTGGTTTGGCCTACTAGATTGATCTTTCTTGCAATGGGAGAAGTGCTTAGCTTTGGGTTCAATCTTGCGTTGCTCGATCCCAGTGACAGTAGGGGAAACGACTGGTATTGTATTGTTGCCATCGAGGATAAAAAGATGGGGTTTATATCATATTGCTTGAGTTTATCCCTCTACATCATGTCATCTTGCTTAATGCGTTACTCTATTCTTATGAACGTAATACTCTAGATGCATGCTGGATAGCGGTCGATGTGTGGAGTAATAGTAGTAGATGCAGCAGAGTCGGTCTACTTGTCGCGACGTGATGCCTATATACATGATCATGCCTAGATATTCTCATAATTATGCACTTTTCTATCAATTGCTCGACAAGAATTTGTTCACCCACCGTAATACTTATGCCATCTTGAGAGAAGCCACTAGGGAAACGTATGGCCCCGGTCTATTTTCCATCATATTAATCTTCCGTCAACTAGTTATTTCGCCGCCGTTTATTTTGCAATCTTTACTTTTAATCTTTATCATAAAAATACCAAAAATATTATCTTATCATCTCTATCAGATCTCACTTTTGCAAGTGGCCGTGAAGGGATTGACAACCCCTTTATCGCGTTGGTTGCAAGGTTCTTATTTGTTTGTGTAGGTATGAGGGACTTGCGTGTGGCCTCCTACTGGATTGATACCTTGGTTCTCAAAAACTGAGGGAAATACCCGAGGCATTCATATAGAGTCATACTATGTTCAAGTATCGAGTTGTAATCATTGAGTTGTAAACAAATAGAAGTGTGATGATCATCATTTTATAGAGCATTGTCCCAAAAAAGAAAAAAAAGAGAAAGGCCAAAGAAAAAGAAGGCCCAAAAAAGGGCAATGCTACTATCCTTTTTTTTCCACACTTGTGCTCAAAGTAGCACCATGTTCTTCATATAGCGAGTCTCATATATTGTGCTTCAAAGTAGCACCATGTTCTTCATAGAGAGAGTCTCTTGTTTTGTCATTTTCATATACTAGTGGGAATTTCTCATTATAGAACTTGGCTTGTATATTCCAACGATGGGCTTCCTTAAATGCCCTAGGTCTTCGTGAGCAAGCAAGTTGGATGCACACCCACTTAGTTTCTTTTGTTGAGCTTTCATACATTTATAGCTCTAGTGCATCCGTTGCATGGCAATCCCTACTCCTTGCATTAACATCAATCGATGGGCATCTCCATAGCCCATTGATTATCCTCGTTGATGAGAGATCGCCTTTTTGTCTTCTCCACATAACCCCATCATCATATTCTATTCCACCCATAGTGCTATAACCATGGCTCACGCCATGTATTGCGTGAAGGTTTATAAAGTTTGAGATTATTAAAGTATGAAAAATTGCTTGGCTTGTCATCGGGTTGTGCATGATGATAGCATTCTTGTGTGACGAAAATGGAGCATGACTAAACTATATGATTTTGTCGGGATGAACTTTCTTTGGCCATGTTATTTTGAGAAGACATAATTTCTTAGTTAGTATGCTTGAAGTATTATTATTTTTATGTCAATATGAACTTTTGTCTTGAATCTTCGGATCTGAATATTCATACCACAATTAAGAAGAATTACATTGAAATTATGCCAAGTAGCACCGCATCAAAAATTCTTTTTTATCATTTACCTACTCGAGGACGGCAGGAATTAAGCTTAGATGCCTCGATACGCTCCAACGATCTATAATTTTTGATTGCTCCATGCTATATTATCTAATGTTTTGGACCATATTGGGCTTTATTTTCCACTTTTATATTACTTTTGGGACTAACCTATTAACCGGAGGCCCAGCCCATAATTGCTGTTTTTTTGCCTATTTCAGTGTTTCGAAGAAACGGAATATCAAACGGAGTCCAAAAGGAATGAAACCTTCGGAACATGATTTTCTCACCGAACATGATCCAGAGACTTGGACCCTACGCCAAGGAAGCCACGAGGTGGGCACGAGGTAGGGGCGCCCTACCCCCCCAGCGCCGCTCCACCCTCGTGGGCCCCACAAGCTCCACCGACATACTCCTTCCTCCTATATATACCTACGCACTTCCAAACGATCGACACGGAGCCAAAACTTAATTCCACCGCCAGAACCTTCTGACTCCACGAGATCCCATCTTGGTGCTCGTCCGAGTTCCTGAAGAGGAATCCACCATGGAGGGCTTCTACATCATCACCATAGCCTCCCGATGAAGTGTGAGTAGTTTACCTCAGACCTTCGGGTCCATAGTTAATAGCTAGATGGCTTCTTCTCTTTTGGATCTCAATACAATGTTCTCTCCCTCTCCGTGGAGATCTATTCGATGTAATCTTCTTTTGTGGTGTGTTTGTTGAGATCGATGAATTGTGGGTTTATGATCAAGTTTATCTATGAACAATATTTGAATCTTCTCTGAATTCTTTTATGTATGATTGGTTATCTTTGCAAGTCTCTTTGAATTATCAGGTGGTTTGGCCTACTAGATTGGTTTTTCTTGCAATGGGAGAAGTGCTTAGCTTTGGATTCAATCTTATGTGTCATTTCCCAAAGGATGAGGGGCAGCAAGGCACGATTGTATTGTTTCCATCGAGGATAACAAGATAGGGTTTTTATCATATTGCATGATTTTATCCTCTACATCATGTCATCTTGCTTACATGCTACTCGCTTTCTTGAACTTAATACTCTAGATGCATGTTGGATAGCGGTCGATGAGTGGAGTAATAGTAGTAGATGCAGTGAGTCGGTCTACTTGTCTCGACATGATGCCTATATACATGATCATACCTAGATATTCTCATAACTATTCTCAATTCTATCAATTGCTCAACAGAATTTGTTCACCCACCGAGAATACTTATGCTCTTGAAAGAAGCCACTAGTGAAATCTATGGCCCCGGTCTATTCTCGCATATCAATCTTCCATCACTTTATTATTGCTTTGCTTTTTTACTTTGCCTTTTATTTTACTTTGCATCTTTATACCAAAAATACCAAAAATATTATCTATCATCTCTATCGATCTCACTCGTAAGTGACCGTGAAGGGATTGACAACCCCTAATCGCATTGGTTGCTATGCTATTTGTTTTGTGCGTATGAGGGACTCGCAAGTAGCCTCCTACGGATTGATACCTTGGTTCTCAAAACCGAGGGAAATACTTACTCTACTCGTGCATCACCCTTTCCTCTTCAAGGAAATCCAACGCAGTGCTCAAGAGGTAGCACGCCTCCACCCTCGTGGCCCCTATGTTGCTCCAATCGACGATTTCTTCCTTCTATATATACCTACGCACTTCAAACTACTAGATACGCATTTAAAAACCTAATTCCACCGCTGCAACCTTCTCGACTCGAGATCCCATCTTGGGGCCTTTTTCCTGAGTTCACGGAGGGGGCATCGATCACGGAGGGCTTCTACATCAACACCATAGCCTCCGATGATGTGAGTAGTTTACCTCAGACCTTCGGGTCCATAGTTATTAGCTAGATGGCTTCTTCTCTCTGCTTGATCTCAATACAATGTTCTCCCTCTCAAGTGGAGATCTATTCATGTAATCTTCTTTATGTATGATTGGTTATGTTTGCAAGTCTCTTCAATTATCAGTTTGGTTTGGCCACTGGATTGATCTTTCTTGCAATAGGAGAATTGCTTAGCTTTGGGTTCAATCTTATGTGTCCTTTCCCAAAGGATGAGGGGCAGCAAGGCACGATTGTATTGTTGCCATCGAGGATAACAAGATGGGGTTTATATCATATTGCATGAGTTTATCCTCTACATCATGTCATCTTACTTAAAGCGCTATCTGTTCTTATGAACTTAATACTCTAGACGATGCTGGATAGCGGTCGATGTGTGAGTAATAGTAGTAGATGCATGAAGGAGTCGGTCTACTTGTCGCGACGTGATGCTTATATACATGAACATACCTAGATATTCTCATAACTATGCTCAATTCTATCAATTGCTCAACAGTAATTTGTTCACCCACCGTAATATTTATGCTCTTCGAGAGAAGCCACTAGTGAAACCTATGGCCCCGGTCTATCTTCCATCATATTAATCTTCCAACACTCAGCTATTTTTATTGCCTTTATTTTACTTTGCATCTTTATTATAAAATACCAAAAATATTATCCTATCATATCTATCGATTTCACTCGTAAGTGACCATGAAGGATTGACAACCCTTTTATTATGCTGGTTGCAGGATTTATTTGTTTGTGTAGGCGCGAGGACTCGTATGTGGCCTCCTATTGATTGATACCTTGGTTCTCAAAAATGAGGGAAATACTTACGCTGCTTTTATCGCATCACCCTTTCTTCTTCAAGGGAAAACCAACCCAAGGCTCAAGAGGTAGCAAGAAGGATTTCGACGCCATTGCTGTGAGTCACGAAAAGTCAACATACCAAGTACCCATCACAAACCCTTATCTCCCGTGATTACATTATTTGCCATTTTCCTCTCCCCGCTTCACCCTTGCCATTTTATTCGCCTCTCTTTCCGTCTCTTTCCTCTCTTTTTGCCCTTGCTCTTTCTGCCTTATGTCTGAAATTGGGAAAATTATTGTCGATATGGACAATAGCAATATCATGGAAAATTCGATGTCTCTGCTAAAGAACCCCTATCTTACATACAAAAAATTCAATTGGTAGTGGTAATATTATTGAAAAGGAGTTATCCAAGATTTCTTTACTTGTGCCGTGTTTGCCTTCTATGGGTAGTTCTATTCTTTATAGATCTAGTAGTCTTATGGACGCTATCACCATGCTTGTAGTTGAACTTGGAAGACAATTTATGCACTTGCATCCTTGCATACAAAGGATTTTCCTAGAATTTTCTAATATTGAGCATTCTTCCTATAGCTGTTGCTACTATCTTTTGGCTCATGAGTTTATATTTATAATAAAAGAGGCCAAAGAAATCTTTTAAGATTATAGGGTGGACGCTGGCCGCCCTCCCATAGAGGCTATCCTCTTGATCAAGAAGAAATAATGTGTTTCCAATCTCTAGACTATGTTGCTTTCAATGAAAATATTCGAAATAGGGTTCATACCAATGGTCTAGTTGATAGAATTTCTGAACTTAATAATGATTTGGCTATTCAAATAATGGACTAGGATATTCTCTCTAGTATAGGCTCACCAAGTTCTGTCAAAAGAATGCTTATAATGATGAATTGCTTGTGCAATACGAAGGTCAAGGAGGAACCTATACCTCCTAAAGTTGATCTTGGGGACTTTTGTCCCATTAAATTTAGCCATTTTGTTACTTTTTCTTGCCCCAAAGGAAACTTGCTGCTGAACATAGAGAATATGAAATGATTTTTAATGATCTATCCTATTATTATGGCAATAGCTAGATCTATCCTTGCTTTTATGCCTAGCTAGGGTGTTAAACGATAGCGCTTTGTTGGGAGGCAACCCAATTTTATTTTTAGTTTTTGCTTTTTGCTTCTGTTTAGAAATAAATGTATGATCTAGCCTCTGGTTAGATGTGTTTTTATGTTTTAATTAGTGTTTGTGCCAAGTTTAACCTATAGGATCTTCTTGGATGATAGTTATTTGATCTTGCTGAAAATTCCAGAAACTTTCTGTTCACGAAAATAATTGTTAAATATCACTAGAACGTGATAAAATATTGATTCCAATTTCTGCTGATCAATAAACAAATTGTCTAGGTCGTCCTATTTTTGCTGAATTTTGGAGTTCCAGAAGTTTGTGTTAGTTACAGATTACTACAGACTGTTCTGTTTTGACAGATTCTGTTTTTCGTGTGTTGTTTGCTTATTTTGATGAATATATGGATAATAAAATAGTTTGTAAATCATAGAGAAGTTGGAATACAGTAGGTTTAACACCAATATAAATAAAGAATGAGTTCATTACAGAACCTTGCAGTGGTGTTTTGTTTTCTTCGCTAACGGAGCTCACGAGATTTTCTGTTAAGTTTTGTGTTGTGAAGTTTTCAAGTTTTGGGAAAAAGATTTGATGGATTATGGAACAAGGAGTGTCAATAGCTAATCTTAGGGATGCCCATGGCACCCCAAGATAACCTAAGGACACCTAAAGTTAAATCTTGGGGATGCCCTGAAGGCATCCCTCTTTCGCCTACTTCCATCGGTAACTTTACTTGAGCTATATTTTATTCACCACATGATATGTGTTTTTCTTGGAGCGCCTTGTATTATTTGAGTCTTTATTTGTTAGTTTACCACAATCATCCTTGCTGTACACACCTTTTGAGAGAGACACATGATTCGGAAATTGTTAGAATACTCTATGTGCTTCACTTATATATTTTAAGTTAAATAGTTTTTGCTCTAGTGCTTCACTTATATCTTTTAGAGCACAGGTGGATTTGTTTTATAGAAACTATTGATATCTCATGCTTCACTTATATTATTTTCAGAGTCTTAAAATATCATGGCAATTTTCTTTAATTATATTATCATGAGAAATTTGATGCTTGATAATTGTTTTGTGATATAAAGGTGGTAATATCATAGTTGTGCTAGTTGAGTAATTGTGGAATTGAAAATACTTGTGTTGGAGTTTGTGATTCCTGTAGCATGCACGCATGGTGAACCGTTATATAACGTAAGTCGGAGCATGAGGTATTTATTGATTGTCATCCTTGTGTGGCGGTCGGGATCACGCGATGGTTAACTCCTATCAACCCTTCCCTAGGAGCATGCGCATAGTAGTACTTTGCTTTGAGGGCTAATAATTTTTGAAATAAGTATATGAGTTCTTTATGACTAATGTGACTCCATGGATTATATGCACACTTACCTTTCCGCAATTTTCTAGCCTCTTCGGCACCGACATTGACCTTTCTCACCTTGAGAGTTGGTGCAAACTTCACGTGCATCCAAAATTCGTGATATGATACGCCCATCACACATAAACCTCCTTATATCTTCCTCAAAACAGCCACCATACCTACCTATTATGGCATTTCCATAGCCATTCCGAGATATATTGCCATGCAACTTTCCATCGCTTCGCTTATCATGACACGCCCATCATTGTCATATTGCTTTGCATGATCATGTAGTTGATATTGCATTTGTGGCAAAGCCACCATTCATAATTCTTTCATACATGTCGCTCTTGATTCATTGCATATCCCGCTACATCACGGAGGCATCCACATAGAGTCATATTTTGTTCTAAGTATTGAGTTGTAATTCATGAGTTGTAAGTAAATAAAAGTGCGATGATCATCATTATTAGAGCATTGTCCCAAGTGAGGAAAGGATGATGGAGACTATGATTCCTCCACAAGTCGGGATGAGACTCCAGACGAGAAAAAAGAGGCCATAAAAAAGAGAGAAAAAAGGCCCAAATAAATAAAAAAATGAGAGAAAAAGAGAGAAGGGACAATGTTACTATCCTTTTACCACACTTGTGCTTCAAAGTAGCACCGTAATCTTCATGATAGAGAATCTCTGCTTTGTCCTTTCATATACTAGTGGGAAATTTCATTATAGAACTTGGCTTGTATATTCCAATGATGGGCTTCCTCAAATGCCCGAGGTCTTCGTGAGAAAGCAAGTCGGATGCACACCCACTTAGTTTCTTTTGTTTGAGATTTCATACACTTATAGCTCTAGTGCATCCGCTGCATGGCAATCCCTACTCCTTGCATTGACATCAATTGATGGGCATCTCCATAGCCTATTGATTAGCCTCTGATGTGAGACCTTCTCCTTTTTGTCTTCCCACATAACCCCTACCATTATACCTATTTCCACCATAGTGCTATATCCATGGCTTGCGCCATGTATTATGACGAGTTGAAAAGGCTTGCGCTAAAAAGTATGAACCAATTGCTTGGCTAAAACCGAGGTTGTACATGATATGAATATGTGGGGAAGATGGAGCATAGCCGACTATATGATTTTGTAGGATAACTTGCTTTGGCTATGTTATTTTGATAAGACATAATTGCTTGGTTAGCATGCTTGAAGTATTATTGTTTTTATGTCAACATTAAACTTTTATCTTGAATCATATTAAATCTGAACATTCGTCACAATAAGAAGAATTACATTGAAAATTATGCTAAGTAGCATTCCACATCAAAATTCTGTTTTTATCATTTACCTACCAAGGACGAAAGGTGAATTAAGCTTAGATGCTTGATACGCTCCAACGTATCTATAATTTTTGATTGTTCCACGCTATATTATATTCCATTTTGGACATTATTGGGCTTTATTATACACTTTTATATTATTTTTGGGACTAATCTATTAACCGGAGGCCCAGCCTGTAATTGATGTTTTTGCCTATTTCGAGTTTCGCAGAAAAAGAATATCAAACGGAATGAAACCTTCGAACGTGATTTTTGGAACTAACATGATCCAGAGGACTTGGACCCACGCCAAGACATCAACCAGAAGGCACAAGGTAGGGGCGCCACCCTCGGCGCGCCTCCACCCTTGTGGGCCCCATGTTGCTCCACCGACGCATTTCTTCCTTCTATATATACCACGCACTCAAACTACTAGATACAGAGCCAAAACCTAATTCCACCGCCGCAACCTCTCGACTCGTGAGATCCCATCTTGGGGCCTTTTCCGAGCTCCGCCAGAGGGGGCATCGATCACGGAGGGCTTCTACATCAACACCATAGCCTCCGATGATGTGTGAGTAGTTTACCTCGACCTTCGGTCCATAGTTATTAGCTAGATGTCTTTCTCTCTTTGGATCTCAATACAATGTTCTCTCGATCTTCTTGGAGATCTATTCGATGTAACTCTTTTATGTGAGTTTGTCGAGATCCGATGAATTGTGGGTTTATGATCAAGATTATCTATGAACAATATTTGAATCTTGTATGAATTCTTTTATGTATGATTGGTTATCTTTGCATGTGTCTTCGAATTATCAGTTTGGTTTGGCCTACTAGATTGATCTTTCTTGCAATGGGAGAAGTGCTTAGCTTTGGGTTCAATCTTATGCTGTTTCGATCCCAAAGGATGAGGGGAAACGATCGGTATTGTATTGTTGCCATCGAGGATAAAAAGATGGGGTTTATATCATATTGCTTGAGTTTATCCCTCTACATCATGTCATCTTGCTTAATGCGCTACTCTATTCTTATGAACGTAATACTCTAGATGCATGCTGGATAGCGGTCGATGTGTGGAGTAATAGTAGTAGATGCAGCAGAGTCGGTCTACTTGTCGCGACGTGATGCCTATATACATGATCATGCCTAGATATTCTCATAATTATGCACTTTTCTATCAATTGCTCGACAAGAATTTGTTCACCCACCGTAATACTTATGCCATCTTGAGAGAAGCCACTAGGGAAACGTATGGCCCCGGTCTATTTTCCATCATATTAATCTTCCGTCAACTAGTTATTTCTGCCGCCGCTTATTTTGCAATCTTTACTTTTAATCTTTATCATAAAAATACCAAAATATTATCTTATCATCTCTATCGATCTCACTTTTGCAAGTGGTCGAAGGGATTGACAACCCTTTATCGCGTTGGTTGCAAGGTTCTTATTTGTTTGTGTAGGTATGAGGGACTATGGTGGCCCACCCCTAGGCGCCTCCCTCTCCCCCTTGGCCGCCCCCTAGATGGGATCTAGGCTGGCCGCACCCCTTGGGGTGGAAACCCTAAAGGGCGCAGCCCCTTCCCTATATATACTTGAGGTTTTGGGGCTGCCACACATGAGAACCTCTCCTCTGGTGCAGCCTCGCCTCCTCCTCCTCCTCTCCTTGGTGCTTGGCGGCTCTCGGGATTGCCACGCCCTCCACCACCACCATGCCATTGTGCTTCTGCTGATGGAGTCTTCTCAACCTCTCCTCTCTCCTTGCTGGATCAAGGCATGGGAGACGCCACCGGCTGTACGGTGTTGAACGCGGAGGTGCCGTCTGCTCGCACTAGGATCTCCGTGATTTGGATCACGACGAGACGACTCCTTCAACCCCGTTCTCATGAACGCTCCGCTTAGCGATCTACAAGGGTATGTAGATGCACTCTCCTTCCCTCGTGCTGGTTTCTCCATAGATAGATCTTGGTGACACGTAGGAAAATTTTGAATTTCTGCCACGCTCCCCAACAAAGGGCATCATGAGCTAGGTCTATTGCGAGATTCTTTGCACGAGTAGAACACAAAGTAGTTGTGGGCGTGATTTTGTTCAATATGCTTACCGCTACTTAGTCCAATCTTGTTTCGACGGTATTGTGGGATGAAGCGCCCGGACCGACCTTACACGCATTTCACGTGAGACAGGTTCCACGGACCGACATGCACTTGGTGCATAAGGTGGCTAGCGGTGCCGCCTCCCACTTTAGTCGAACGGATTCGATGAAAAGGGTCCTTATGAAGGGTAAATAGCAATTGGCATATCACGCTGTGGTTTTATGAGGTAAGAAACGTTTGCTAGAAACCCATAGCAGCTATCGAAACATGCAAACAACAATTAGAGGACGCCTAACTTGTTTTTGCAGGGTATGCTATGTGATGTGATATGGCCAAGAAGAATGTGATGAATGATATGTGATGTATGAGAATTGATCATGTTCTTGTAATAGGAATCACGACTTGCATGTCGTTGAGTATGACAACCGGCAGGAGCCATAGGAGTTGTCTTTTGTATGACCTGTGTGTCATTAAACAACGCCATGTAATTACTTTACTTTATTGCTAACCGTAGCCATAGTAGTAGAAGTAATAGTTGGCTAGACAACTTCATGAAGACACGATGATGGAGATCATGATGATGGAGATCATGGTGTCATGCCGTGACGATGATGATCATGGAGCCCAAGATGGAGATCAATGGAGCTATATGATATTGGCCATATCATGTCACTACTATATAATTGCATGTGATGTTTATTATGTTTATGCATCTTGTTTACTAAGAACGACGGTAGTAAATAAGATGATCCTTACAACAATTTCAAGAAGTGTTCTACCCTAACTGCAACTGCTATAAAGTTCGTCGCTTCTAAGCACCACGTGATGATCGGTGTGATGGATTCTACGCTCACATACAATGGGTGTAAGACAGATTTACACACGTGAAACACTTAGGGTTAACTTGACGAGCCTAGCATATACGCATATGGCCTCGAACACGAGACCGAAAGGTCGAGCATGAGTCGATAGTAGATACGATCAACATGAAGATGTTCATCGATGATGACTAGTCCGCTCTCACGTGATGATCGGACACGGCCTAGTTGACTTGGATCATGTAATCACTTAGATGACTAGAGGGATGTCTATTCGAGTGGGAGTTCATGAGATGAACTTAATTATCCTAAACATAGTCAAAAGATCTTTGCAAATTATATCGTAAGCTCGCGCTTTAGTTCCACTGCTTAGATATGTTCCTAGAGAAAATATAGTTGAAAGTTGAAGAGCGATTATGCGACAAGAGAAAGCTTATGTCCTTAATGCACCGCCAGGTGTTGAACCCCAAACGCCGCTCTGTGGATGTTGCTAACATCGACATACACGCTTTGATAACTACGTGATAGTTCAGTTAAATGGTTTAGAGTAGAGGCACTAAAGACGTTCTAAACATATAAGATGTTTCGAGGGCTGAAATTGGGATTTCAGGCTTGTGCCCACGCCAAAAGGTATAAGACCTCCGAGATTTTCTTATCCTGCAAACTAAGGGAGAAAAGCTCAATCGTTGAGCTTGTGCTCGATTGTCCGAAAGCAACAATCACTTGAATCGAGGGAGTTGATCTTCCGATGAGATAGTGATGTTTCTCCAAAGTCATTGCCACCAAGCTGCTAGAGCTTAGTGATGAACTATAACATATCAGGGATAGATATGATGATCCTTGAGGTATTCACGATGTTTGACATCGCGAAAGTAGAAATCAAGAAGGAGCATCAATTGTTGATGGTTGGTGAAACCACTAGTTTTAAGAAGGGCAAGGGCAAGAAGGATACTTCATGAAACGGCAAATCAGTTGTGCTCCAAAGGAAGAAACCCAAGGTTGAACCCAAACCCGAGACTAAGTGCTTCGTAATAAGGGGAACAGTCACCGAGCAGAATTACCCTAGATACTTGGTAGATGAGAAGGCTGGCAAGGTCGATAGAAGTATATTGATATACATTATGTTAATGTGTACTTTACTAGTAGTCCTAGTAGCACCAGGGTATTAAGATACCGTTCGTTGCTAAGTGTTAGTAACTCAAATAAAAGAGCTACGGAATAAACGGAGACTAGCTAAAGGTGAGTCGACGATATGTGTTGAAGTGTTTCCAAGTTTGATTTGATCAAACATCGCACGCCCTCTACCATCAAGATTAGTGTTAAACCTAAATAATTGCATTTGGTGTTTATGCTGAGCATAGACATGATTGGATTATGTCTATCGCAATACGGTTATTCATTTAAGGAGAATAATGGTTACTCTTTTATTTGAATAATACCTTCAATGGTCTTGCACCTAACGGAATGGTTTATTGAATCTCGATCGTAGTGATACACATTTTCATGCCAAAAGATATAAGATAGTAATGATAGTACCACTTACTTGTGGCAATCGCCATGTAAGTCATATTGGTATAAACGCATGAAGAAGCTCCATGTTGATGGATCTTTGACTCACTCGCTTTTGAAAAGTTTGAGACATGCAACCATGTCTATTGGTGTATACGCATGAAGAAACTCCATGCAGATGGATCGCTTGGACTCACTTGATTTTGAATCACTTGAGATATGCAAATCATACCACATGGGCAAGATGACCGAAAAGCCTCGGTTTCAAAGAAGATGGAACAAGATAGCAACTTGTTGGAAGTAACACATTTTGATGTGTGCAGTCCAATGAGTGCCGAGGCATGCAAGGAATATCGTTATGTTCTTACTTCACGATGATTTGAGTAGATGTTGAGTATATTTAGTTGATGAAACACAAGTCTGAATTATTGAAAGGTTCAAGTAATTTCAGAGTGAAGTTGAAGATCTTCGTGACAAGAGGATAAAATGTCTGTGATGTGATCATAGAGATGAATGTCTGAGTTAGAGTTTGGTACACAATTGAGACATTGTGGAAATTGTTTCACAATTAATACCGCTCGAACACCATAGTGTGAGGTGTGTCCGAACATCATAGTTGCACCCTATTGGATATGGTGCGACTATGATGTCTCTATCGAATTACCACTATCCTTTATGGGTTAGGCATTAGAGACAACCACATTCACTTTAAATAGGGCACCACGTAATTCGCTTGAGATGACACCATATGAACTATGGTTTAGAGAAACCTAAGTGTCATTTCTTAAAGGTTTGGGGCTATGACGCTTATGTGAAAAAGTTTCAGGTTGATAAGCTCGAACCCAAAGCGGATAAAATGCATCTTCATAGGACACCCAAAACAGTTGGGTATACCTCCTAATTCAGATCCGAAAGCAATAGGGATTGTTTCTTGAATCGGGTCCTTTCGAGGAAAAGTTTCTCTCGAAAGAATTGAGGGAGGATGGTGGAGACTTGATGAGGTTATTGAACCGTCACTTCAACAAGTGTAGTACAGGCACGTGAAGTTGTTCCTGTGGCGCCTACACCAATTGAAGTAGAAGCTATGATAGTGATCATGAAGTTTTGGATCAAGTCACTACGCACTGAGGGTGACAAGGATGCGATTACTCGAGTGGTACAAGAATCCTGTCTTGAAGGTCATGTTGCTAGACAACAATGAACCTACGAGCTATGGAGAAGCGATGGTGGGCCCAAATTCACAAATGGTTAGAAGCCATGAAACCGAGATAGGATCCATGTATCGTAACAAAGCATGGACTTTGGTGGACTTGCCCGATGATCGGCAAGCCATTGAGAATGGATCTTTAGAAGAAGACGGACGTGACGGTAATATCACCGCCTATGAAGCTCGACTTGTGGCAAGAGTTTTCACAAGTTCAAGGAGTTGACTACAATGATATTTTCTCATCCGTAGCAATGCTTAAGTCCGCGGAATCATTTTAGCATAAGCTGCATTTATGAAATCCGCGATGGATGTCAAAATGAGTTTCCTTACCGCCAGAAGGAAAGGTTGTATGTGATACAATCGAAAGTTTTGTCGATCCTAAGGATGCTAAAGGTATGCTGGCTCCAATGATCCTTTCTAAGGACTAGAGTAAGCATCTCGAGTTGGAATGTGCTCTTTGATGAGATGATCAAAGATTTTGGGTTTATACAAAGTTTATGAGAAACTTGTATTTCCAAAGAAGTGAGTGGAGCACTATAGAATTTCTGATGAGTATATGTTGTTGACATATTGATGATCGAAATGATGTAGAATTTTCTGAAAGCATATAGGGTTATTTGAAAAGTGTTTTCAAGTGAAAACCTGATTAAGTTACTTGAACAATTGAGCATCAAGATCTATGAGGATAGATAAAAACGCCAATAGTACTTTCAAATGAGCACATACTTTGACATAATCTTGAAAGTGTTCAAGATGGATCACCAAAGAAGGAGTTCTTGCCTGTTGTAAGGTATGAAGTTAAGAGTTAAAAGCTCGACCACGGCAGAAAAGAGAGAAAGGATAAGGTCGCCCCTATGCTTCGATATAGGCTCTATAGTATGCTATGCGTGTACCGCACCGAAGTGTGCCTTGCCATAAGTCACTAAGGTACAAGAATGATCCAGAATGGATCATTGGACAGCGTCAAAATTGTCCTTGGGTAAATAGGACATGTTTCGATTATGGAGGTGATAAGCTTCTGTAATAAGGGGAACAGTCACCGAGCAGAATTACCCTAGATACTTGGTAGATGAGAAGGCTGGCAAGGTCGATAGAAGTATATTGATATACATTATGTTAATGTGTACTTTACTAGTAGTCCTAGTAGCACCAGGGTATTAAGATACCGTTCGTTGCTAAGTGTTAGTAACTCAAATAAAAGAGCTACGGAATAAACGGAGACTAGCTAAAGGTGAGTCGACGATATGTGTTGAAGTGTTTCCAAGTTTGATTTGATCAAACATCGCACGCCCTCTACCATCAAGATTAGTGTTAAACCTAAATAATTGCATTTGGTGTTTATGCTGAGCATAGACATGATTGGATTATGTCTATCGCAATACGGTTATTCATTTAAGGAGAATAATGGTTACTCTGTTTATTTGAATAATACCTTCAATGGTCTTGCACCTAACGGAATGGTTTATTGAATCTCGATCGTAGTGATACACATTTTCATGCCAAAAGATATAAGATAGTAATGATAGTACCACTTACTTGTGGCAATCGCCATGTAAGTCATATTGGTATAAAACGCATGAAGAAGCTCCATGTTGATGGATCTTTGACTCACTCGCTTTTGAAAAGTTTGAGACATGCAACCATGTCTATTGGTGTATACGCATGAAGAAACTCCATGCAGATGGATCGCTTGGACTCACTTGATTTTGAATCACTTGAGATATGCAAATCATACCACATGGGCAAGATGACCGAAAAGCCTCGGTTTCAAAGAAGATGGAACAAGATAGCAACTTGTTGGAAGTAACACATTTTGATGTGTGCAGTCCAATGAGTGCCGAGGCATGCAAAGGAATATCGTTATGTTCTTACTTCACGATGATTTGAGTAGATGTTGAGTATATTTAGTTGATGAAACACAAGTCTGAATTATTGAAAGGTTCAAGTAATTTCAGAGTGAAGTTGAAGATCTTCGTGACAAGAGGATAAAATGTCTGTGATGTGATCATAGAGATGAATGTCTGAGTTATGCAGTTTGGTACACAATTGAGACATTGTGGAAATTGTTTCACAATTAATACCGCTCGAACACCATAGTGTGAGGGTGTGTCCGAACATCATAGTTGCACCCTATTGGATATGGTGCGCACTATGATGTCTCTCATCGAATTACCACTATCCTTTATGGGTTAGGCATTAGAGACAACCACATTCACTTTAAATAGGGCACCACGTAATTCCGCTTGAGATGACACCATATGAACTATGGTTTAGAGAAACCTAAGTTGTCATTTCTTAAAGGTTTGGGGCTATGACGCTTATGTGAAAAAGTTTCAGGTTGATAAGCTCGAACCCAAAGCGGATAAAATGCATCTTCATAGGACACCCAAAACAGTTGGGTATACCTCCTAATTCAGATCCGAAAGCAATAGGGATTGTTTCTGAATCGGTCCTTTCTCGAGGAAAAGTTTCTCTCGAAGAATTGAGGGAGGATGGTGGAGACTTGATGAGGTTATTGAACCGTCACTTCAACAAGTGTGTAGCAGGCACGTGAAGTTGTTCCTGTGGCGCCTACACCAATTGAAGTAGAAGCTATGATAGTGATCATGAAGTTTTGGATCAAGTCACTACCGCACTCGAGGGTGACAAGGATGCGTATTACTCGAGTGGTACAAGAATCCTGTCTTGAAGGTCATGTTGCTAGACAACAATGAACCCACGAGCTATGGAGAAGCGATGGTGGGCCCAAATTCACAAATGGTTAGAAGCCATGAAACCGAGATAGGATCCATGTATCGTAACAAAGCATGGACTTTGGTGGACTTGCCCGATGATCGGCAAGCCATTGAGAATGGATCTTTAGAAGAAGACGGACGTGACGGTAATATCACCGCCTATGAAGCTCGACTTGTGGCGAAGAGTTTTCACAAGTTCAAGGAGTTGACTACAATGATATTTTCTCATCCGTAGCAATGCTTAAGTCCGTCGGAATCATTTTAGCATAAGCTGCATTTATGAAATCCGCGATGGATGTCAAAATGAGTTTCCTTACCGGCCAGAAGGAAAGGTTGTATGTGATACAATCGAAAGTTTTGTCGATCCTAAGGATGCTAAAGGTATGCTGGCTCCAAATGATCCTTTCTAAGGACTAGAGTAAGCATCTCGAGTTGGAATGTGCTCTTTGATGAGATGATCAAAGATTTTGGGTTTATACAAAGTTTATGAGAAACTTGTATTTCCAAAGAAGTGAGTGGAGCACTATAGAATTTCTGATGAGTATATGTTGTTGACATATTGATGATCGAAATGATGTAGAATTTTCTGAAAGCATATAGGGTTATTTGAAAAGTGTTTTCAAGTGAAAACCTGATTAAGTTACTTGAACAATTGAGCATCAAGATCTATGAGGATAGATAAAAACGCCAATAGTACTTTCAAATGAGCACATACTTTGACATAATCTTGAAAGTGTTCAAGATGGATCACCAAAGAAGGAGTTCTTGCCTGTTGTAAGGTATGAAGTTAAGAGTTAAAAGCTCGACCACGGCAGAAAAGAGAGAAAGGACGAAGGTCGCCCCTATGCTTCGTATATAGGCTCTATAGTATGCTATGCTGTGTACCGACCGAAGTGTGCCTTGCCATAAGTCACTAAGGTACAAGAATGATCCAGAATGGATCATTGGACAGCGGTCAAAATTGTCCTTGGTGTAAATATGACATGTTTCGATTATGGAGGTGATAAAGAGTTCGGCGAAAGGGTTACGCCGATGCAAGCTTTAACACCTATCCGAAAGTGACTCGAGTAGCAAACCGGATACGATAGTGGAGCAACCATTTGGAATAGCTTCAAGTGGAGCGTGGAAGCAACATTTACAATATGACATAGAGAATTATGAAGTACATACGGATCTGAATGTTACGCACTCGCTGACTAAAACCTCTCTCACAAGCAAAACATGATCAAACCCCGTAACTCATTGAGTCTTAATCACATGATGATGTGAACTAGTTTAATGACACCAGTAAACTCTTTAGATGTTGGTCACATGGCGATGTGACCTGTGAGTGTTAATCACATGGCGATGTGAACTAGATTATTGACTCTAGTGCAAGTGGGAGACTGTTGGAAATATGCCCTAGAGGCAATAATAAATTGGTTATAATTATATTTCCTTGTTCATGATAATAGTTTATTATCCATGCTATAATTGTATTGATAGGAAACTCATATACATGTGTGGATACATAGACAACACCGTGTCCCTAGTAAGCCTCTAGTTGACTAGCTCGTTGATCAATAGATGGTTACGGTTTCCTGACCATGGACATTGGATGTCATTGATAACGGGATCACATCATTAGGAGAACGATGTGATGGACAAGACCCAATCCTAAGCCTAGCACAAAGATCGTAGTTCGTATGCTAAAGCTTTTCTAATGTCAAGTATCTTTTCCTTAGACCATGAGATTGTGCAACTCCCGGATACCGTAGGAATGCTTTGGGTGTACCAAACATCACAACGTAATCGGGTGACTATAAAGGTGCACTATGTATCTCCGAAAGTGTCTGGGTTGGCACGAATCGAGACTGGATTTGTCACTCCGCAGACGGAGAGGTATCTCGGCCCACTCGTAGGACATCATCATAATGTGCACAATGTGTCCAAGGGGTTGATCACGGATGATGTGTTACGGAACGAGTAAAGAGACTTGCCGGTAACGAGATTGAACAAGGTATCGGATACCGACGATCGAATCTCGGCAAGTACAATACCGCTAGACAAAGGGAATTGTATACGGATCGATTGAGTCCTTGACATCGTGGTTCATCCGATGAGATCATCGTGGAATATGTGGGAGCCAACATGGGTATCCAGATCCTGCTGTTGGTTATTGACCGAGAACGCCTCGGTCATGTCTTCATGGTTCCCAACCCGTAGGGTCTACACACTTAAGGTCTCATGACGCTTAGGGTTATAAAGGAAGTTTGTATGTGGTTACCGAATGTTGTTCGAGTCCCGATGAGATCCCTGACGTCACGAGGAGTTCCGGAATGGTCCGGAGGTAAAGATTTATATATGGAAGTCCTGTTTTGGTCACCGGAAAGTTTCGGTTTTTCCCAGAACGCACGGGACCACCGGAGGGTCCTGGGTCCACCAAGTGGGGCCACCAACCCTGTATACATGGTGGCCAAGTGTGGAGGGAACCAGCCCCAAGGGGCTGGTGCGCCCACAAGAGGCCCAAGGCTAAGGAGAGTGGAGGGGCAAACCCTAGGGCAATGGGCCCTAAGGCCCACCCCAGCGCCTCCCTCTCTCCCCTGGCCGCCCCTAGATGGGATCTAGGGCTGGCCGCACCCTTGGGGTGGAAACCCTAAAGGGGCGCAGACCCTTTCCCCTATATATACTTGAGGTTTTGGGCTGCCATACACATGAGAACTTCTCCTCTTGGTGCAGCCCCGCCTCTCCTCCTCCTCCTCTCCCTTGGTGCTTGGCGGCCTCAGGGATTGCCACGCCTCCACCACCACCATGCCGCTGTGCTGCTGCTGATGGAGTCTTCTCAACCTCTCCTCTCTCCTTGCTGGATCAAGGCGTGAGACGCCACCGGGTTGTACGTGTGTTGAACGCGGAGGTGCCGTCTGCTCGCACTAGGATCTCCGTGATTTGGATCACGACGAGCACGACTCCTTCAACCCCTGCTTCATGAACGCTCCGCTTAGCGATCTACAAGGGTATGTAGATGCACTCTCCTTCCCTCGCTGCTGGTTTCTCCATAGATAGATCTTGGTGACACGAGGAAAATTTTGAATTTCTACACGCTCCCCAACATGCCCTACACCCCCTATGAGCTCCCCCTCTCTCGTCTGTCAGCCATGTCACCGTGACTCTGCAAGACGCCTGGCCATCGCCTCAGACGCTACGCCCAGGCTCACTGTGGGCTCTCTTCTCCCCAAGGTGCTGCCGCTACCGAGCCGCACCAAGTGCTTCTCCTTCCTGAGGCCAGACCTACTGCGGGTCTGCACCACCGCAGCCCCCTGCTGCCTCCGACGCACCACCACAGCCCCTTTGCATGGTCCCACACAGATCGGGCCAGCCACTGCGGCCTACCTCCGCCGGCTGGCGCCTGCTGTCGCTGCTCGGGAACGGGGTCTCGGGACTTGCTCGCCATGCGCCCGGCGTGGCTCAAAGGAGGCCCAGGCAGCCCATCTTCATCAACACAAGCTCAAGACCTCGCGAGGGGCTGCCTCACGGGCGAACGACAAGGAGCTTCTCAGCGCCGGCCTCACAGCCGACTCATGAGGAGGCGGAGAGTTCAAGGCAGGGTACTCGCGAGGTGCCCATGACGCAAGCCATGACGCACCAAGGGCGCCATCGGGCGCCAGCCCAAGAAAGCATCCTCCTTTCCCTTTGGTGCAAAGGGAGCAAGCGCAGCGAGAGCATCAAGCAAAGGCACCTGCTTCGTGCAACAAGATCAAGACCAGCCTCAACGGCTGGAAGGAGTCATCGTGGAGCCCAAGCAAAGGCCATCACCAGAGCCTTTGGCAAAGCGAGGACTAACTTTAGTCAGATAAGTGTACCCGCTGTTCCCTTCAAATGGCTAATTGTTGGCGCCTTCCCGCCAATATTTGGGAAGAGGACCAGGCCTTCGCTATATAAGTAGAGCTAGCCACCATAGTAGAGGGGCGGCATTTGGAATCAAGAGAGAGAGATAGAGACCAGATCCTCAAGCTAGAGCGACGGAACACCACCTAGCAGTTCATCACACCCACCAAGAACAGACCTCGCGAGGCTGTTCTTCCATGTACTGTTCTTCATCAACCCAAGAGGCAATCCACCACACCACAAACTAGAGTAGGGTATTACACCACAACGGTGGTCTTAACTAGTATAAATCGCGCCTCTTGTGCTGTTCTTTTAGTAGTTTAGGTCCTCGCGATTCGGGCGAGGTACGAGACGGTGGAGGGTTGGATCTCCGCGCACACCCTGTAGTTCGAACCTTAAGGGTCTGCTGAACCCGAACCGACATTTGGCGCGCTGTAGGTGCGCCGAATCTGCATTTCGCCGCCGCTTTTCCCCGACCACCGCAACTATGTTCGACGCTCATAGCTCACTGAAGCGCCGAGCCGCTTCGCCCCATGTCGCCAGACGGCTTCTGCCGGCGGGCGCTCGCCGCTCCTCGCCACCGCCGCTAACGCCGCCACCGCCCGACGGGAACGAGCAGCAAGCGCCGCCCCAAGACTCTGGCCCATGAGGCGGACGGCCGCACCGCCGCGCTTTCGCCACCCTCGCTGGTTCTTCGTCATACTTCTTCGCTGCCATGGAGGCTCGAGCTGCACTCATCGCGCTAACGAGCCTCTGCGCTACGCTTCTGCCGACGACGTTTACGAAGAATGGCTCGACCGAAGTCGCCGAAGCTCGTCATGCTGCAGGAGGCGCACTCGCCCGTCTGCCTCGGCTGACAAGCACTCCGCCTCTGCTGGGCGATGAAGCTCCCGGGCGCCACCCGCCTCCTCAAGACGGCACTGGCCCTAAGGCAGGGGTCCCTGGCGGAACCTGCTCCGCCAGCGCCGGGCGCTGCAAGAGCAGAGCTGCCAAGAAGTTCTCGCCAAGAAGAAGCTGCCCGAGCGCCCCGCCCAAAGACGTCAAGACCCTGCGCTGCCCCCAGCCACAAGCGCAGGAGACCCACAAGACCAAGATCTCGCCGCCCGAGGCCCCCTCATGCCACGGCGGGCTGCCGCGCTTTCACCTCCGGAAGCTGCAGCGCCACGTGGCCCGCCAAGTTCAAGCCGGACCTGCCTCCTCGCCACGACGGCACCGCCGACCCTACGGAGTTCCTCCAGTTTCACGAAGCTGGGCATCGAGGCTGCCAACGGGATGAAAAGGTCATGGCGAATTGGTTTCCATGGCGCCAAGGACGGGCCCGCACTGCTCCTCGATCCGCCCTGTGCACGATCTCTTCTCGACCGAGATGCGCACTCCGCTTCATCGCCAACTTCCAAGGTATCGCGACCGCCACCCGCCGTAGTTTACATGCGCCAATCAAGCAGCAGCCAGGGAAACCCCGCAAAGTACATCCAACGCTTCAACAACGCGCGCCTCAAGATCCCTGTGGTAACGGAGGAGGCCATCATCTCGCTTTCTCCGACGGGCGGCGCGACGCCAAGATGAAGGAGGAGCTGGCGATGCATGAAGATCTGCACCTCCTCGAGCTGTTCAACTTGGCGACCGGCGCGCCAGGCTGAGGAGGGCCGCCTCCTCCTCGAGCTGCCCGCCGCGATCCCAAGAGAAGAAGTCCAAGGCCAAAGACGTGAACGCAGGGGCTGCTGACCACGGCTGAACCAGCACACCAAGCGCCGCGCAGATCAGCCCGAGTCCTCCAAGGGCAGCCGGTATCATGGTACCACGCACCTCCACACCCACAACACCAATGAATGTCAAGAGCTCCAGGTCAGACGCAAAGGAAGGGTCGGCAGCGCCCGAGCGCAGCGACCAGGGCTACGGCCGAGGAGGAGGAAGGAATGCAGACGCTGGAAGATCATGCCCGCGCCAAGGGTGGCGCGACCAACCTCGCGAGGACCGCCGGCAAGACCCACCTCGTGAGGGAGGCTGAGGGATCAGCCTCATGAGGATCGCCTGCAGGGAACGCAGGCCTCCTCTCAGCCGCTGCCGCCAAGGAGAATCAAGACCGCCATCAGACGAGGGGCTGGGGCTTCTGTGAAGCGCGGCGATCGCCTCAGATCCCGGCGGAGCACAAGCCCCAGCCTCTCAACAAGATCTTCAAGCAGTTCGCCTGCTGGTGAATGCAGTCCTCCCAAGCTCGAGTCCATGCGCCTCTCAGTGGTCGGCGCGCCATCACGCTCAGCTCAGCGGATCAGCTCAAGCGCGCAGCCACACCGGAGTTCTCCGATGCTTTGCTCCCCAATCATCGCAACGGCTGGTCACCAAGACCTCATCGACGGGCGGGCAGGGCTCAACGCCCCGTCTGTGGAAACATTCAACAATCTTCAAGTGCCTTATACCAGCTTCAGCCAACCAAGCCTTTCTCCGTCACCGACGGCTCCACGGTCCCGATCGGGCAGGTCCGCCTTCCCGCTACCTTCGGGCTCGCGATAACTACCACACCGAGCTCATCGACTTCGACGCCGCCACATTCGCCACAGATAACGCCATCCTCGGTACCCAGCGCACAAATTCATGGTCAGAACTCCACCATGGCTACAACATCCTCAAGATGTCGAAGCGGCGGAGTCATCACGGTGCCATGTGAAGAGAGAGATGCAAGCAGCTCCCCGGAGCGAGCCTTTCAGCCGCATCGCCGAAGACCCGACCACAAGAGCAGGAGGCCTCCCGAGGCCGCACTCCAAGAAGAAGAAGAAACCGACCGCCCAGCTCTTCAAGAGACAAGCCCTCAGGCCCATATTGGGCCAGGGGAGCCTCCTTCCATCGTGATAGGAAAGGCGCCTGGCGCCTCCTCAGCAGGCTTGGGGCTCTCCCGAGGGCCGACCGCCAAGGTCTCGAGGGAGGCGCTTGGGCACCACGTGGAGGCGTGTTTCAAGCACGCTTCCCGCAAGGTGAGCAAGACCAGGAGGGCGTAACCTCAATAGTACGCCGCCAAGGCCATTCAGAGCTACAGGAGTCAAGGGTCATGAGGGGCAGCCGCCACCCGCCGTGGCCCCCATCCAGCGAGGATGGTGCGCTATGGTCTCATCGACATACCAGGCTCAACCGAGCTGCATCTCAAGAGCACTTCCGCCCTCGCGAGTGGGACGCCGCGAGGGTCCGCCCCACAGCCACGCACTCCATGCCTTATGGCTCAAAACGCGGCTGCCGCGCACTGGCCGCCTCATGAGGACCATCCCGAGGCTCAAGAGGTCGTGCACGCCGCAGCCTTGGCGGAGATGGAGAAGGCCCATGAGGAGCCGCCAGCCCCCGAGCCTCCCGAGGCCCCCGGGTCTGGGGCTCGTGAGGATCGGCCCCGCAGCTCACCGAGTCTGCTACACCAACACCCCTTCATCCCCAACATCACCAGTGACATCTTTAAGTTTTATTTCCGCTGGGAGCGCCTTCAGGGTCGATTATTCCTGTGCCATGGGTCCGCCCCACGACATGTATCCCTTTTATTTCATGTCGTTAGCCTATCCTGCTGGGGGCACCCTCGGTCTCAAGATCATCCCTGCCGCCGGGCCACCCCAGCTGCATGTATCCTTCCTACTTTTCCTTAGGATTATGCTCTTGCTCCACCATGCTTGTTATTTGCGCCTTTTCCGGGTGGCGGAATCTTGCACGCTAAAGGGGGTGCCCGAGCATCGCGACTGTGGCTCCTACCGCCTCCGCCCTCACCTCCGGTCCGTCCATGGCATCGCGACCGGCTTGCCAGCCGACGGCCGAGACCAGCCCGAGAGCCGGACCCGAGGACGAGAATTTCAAGTATTCAACCCAGCTTGCACGCTAAAGGGGGTGCCCGAGCATCGCGACTCGTGGCTCCTACCGCCTCGCCCTCACCCTCCGGGTCTTGTCCACGCATCGCGACCTGGCTTGCCAACGACGGCCGAGACCAGCCCGGGAGCCGGACCCGAGGACGAGAGTTGCGCCATCTAACCTAGCTTGCTGCTAAAGGGGGGTGCCTGAGCATCGCGACTCGTGGCTCCTACCGCCTCCGCCCTCACCTCCGGTCTTGTCCATGGCATCGCGACTGCTTGCCGCCGACGGCCGAGACCAGCCCGAGAGCCGGGACCAAGACGAGAGCACCGCATCCGCCAAATTTGCAGGAGCACACTCAAGATAAGGCCCAGAGCCAGCGCAACCCGCCTTTGAGGTAGGGCCTCGTGAGTCCTGCAAGTAGCCTCACGGGTGCCCCAAAGACACCTCGCGAGGCCTCTCGCCTCCAAAGCAACTAACGGCAGGATTCAACGACGCCACGGCGAGGTCTTGTTCCTTTTGTGGTGAACCCGCAGGCTCCCTCCAAGGAGCACGAAACGCCTCGCCACGCAAACTCTAGCTGCCAAGGCACGGGCCTAGCGCCGCACTGTGAAGCATTGTCCCACCTCAAGATAAGTCACCTCCGGACACACTAGTCATCGCCACACCGCCCCACACTCAATGCGACCTCGCCTTAGCTACGCCGCCTCATTTTCACCAATGATGGCTGCTTGAGCGCCAAGGGGGACCCCGAGCATCGCGACTCGAGGCTCTACCGACCTCGGCCGCCACCTCCTGGCCTTGACCACGCATCGCGACTGGCATACCAGCGACGCATCAAGCCGCTTTGGGATCGGGACCTGCTGCAGAGAGCACCAAGCCTCACGAGGTCCGGAAGGAAGAGACTGAGCTAGAACGGAATGAGCATCTCGCACCGCCTCATGAAAAGGGTTATATTGACAAACGGTTACAAACATCTTACAAGCCCCCTGCTGGGTACATTCTTGGCTCCTCGCAGAACAAAAGACGCTAATCCTAAGGAGTCCCATCTACAGGGACCACCACGGCAGACGCCATCATCAACAAGGCCACCCGTCCGAGCCAACCCCAACCAGATCAGGGCGGCGACGCCGACGAGCCCGCCTCGCCCGGGAGCGGGCGCAGGCTCGGGGCTTGTAGCTGTTGCCGCCGCCTCCGCGCCGCCAAGAGCTCGGCGGAGTTGCTAGATCCTCCGGCGCCTTTGTCGCCTCGAGAAGCTGCCAAGGAGTGGTCGGTCGGCCTTCCTCACCACACAGCAGGCCCCACCGCCTCCCGGCAGCACTCCAGCCGACGACCTCCGTGATCAAGAGCTTGAAGGACATCACCAAAGCGCCACAGACTCCTGTGTGGATCGTGAGGGCGCCTCCCTGCAGACCTGGCAACCTCGCCCAGCCTCGAGTCATGAAGACCTCGCCTGGGCACCATCGCGACCTCCGCCTGGGTCACAGGGTGCCGCAGCCGGGCGTGCCGCAGCCAGAGTCCTGGGGCTCCTCACGGACGACGGAGGCGAAGAAGGAAGGAAGACGAATCCAGACTTGGGAGGCGCGGGCGACGCTGAGCACGAACTCCCGGCAGAGCCTCGGCGGACCTGTGGGGAAGACGACACTTCGTGACTCCGCCGGCTGCTGGCGGGCGGCCGCCATGGCGCCTGGCCAGCCCTTCAGGCCACCACCAACAGATAAGGGAAGAGGAAACTCTGGTGGCGGCCGCATGCACCAGGCATGGGCGCCTCACAGGCCCTGCCCGACACCAGAGAGCAAGCCGCTTTGGGGGAGGGTCAGGTCCTCTTGAGGAGCCTTTCCTTCTTCCTCGAGAACCGCGGATCGGAGCCATGGCAACCAGACGAGACGAGGAAGAGGAGAAGTAGAAGGATAGATCGAAGGGCGACGCCGTTTATACTTATAGCCGGGCGAAGGCCAACCGCCGCCTCCACGATCACCAAAGAATCATGATCGACCATGCATGCAGGACTTGTCGAGTCCGGCGTTACCGAGGCATCGGGGGATGCAAAGCGACATCGCCCAATCAACCGCCACATCGCCGCCCAAGGTCAGCAGTTGTTAGGGCCCACGACGCTCGCAGACTTGCCCTTTCGCCTCTCGCCGCCAAGTTTGGGCGCCAGGCCCGGGCTACTGTCATGCTCGGGAACGGGGTCCCTGCACTTGCTCGCTCATGGCCCATGGCGTGGCTCAAAGGAGGCCTGTGACATCCCATATTCATCAACACAAGCTCAAGACCTCGCGAGGGGCCAAGCCTCGTGGGCGGACGACAAGGAGCTTCTCAGCGCGCCTCGTTAGGGCTGGCTCATGAGGAGGCGGAGAGTTCAAGGCAGGTACTCGCGAGGTGCCCATGACGCAAGCCATGATTTACCAAGGGCGCCATGGCCAGGCGCCACAAGCAGCTTCCTCCTTGCCCTTTGGTGCAAAGGGAGCAAGCGCAGCGAGAGCATCAAGCAAAGGCACCTGCTTCGTGCAACAAGACCAAGACCAGCCCCAACGGCTGGAAGGGAGTCATCGGAGCCCAAGCAAAGGCCATCACCAGAGCCTTTGGCAAAGAGGACTAACTTTAGTCGATAAGTGTACCCGCTGCTCCCTTCAAATGGCCAATTGTTGGCGCCTTCCCGCTCAATATTTGGGAAGAGGCCCAGGCCTTCGCCTATATAAGTAGAGCTAGCCACCATAGTAGAGGGGCGGCATTTGGAATCCAGAGAGATAGAGACCCATCCTCAAGCTAGAGCGACGGAACACCACCTAGCAGTTCATCACACCCACCAAGAACAGCACTCGCGAGGCTGTTCTTCCCTGCATCGCTCTTCATCAGCCCAAGAGTCAATCCACCACACCACAAACTAGAGTAGGGTATTACACCACAACGGTGGTCTTAACTAGTATAAATCGCTTGTGCCGTTTCTTTTTAGTAGTTTAGGTCCGTAAGATTCGGGCGAGGTACGAGACGGTGGAGGGTCTGATCTCCGCCAGCACCCTGTAGTTCGAACCTTAAGGGTCTGCCGAACCGAAACTGACACCTGCCGCCGCACCACCGCCTCCCGCCTGCGTGGGTCGGTGCTCCCTTCCCCGGTGGATCTGCAAAGGGCACCCCTTCGCTCAGACTGCTAGCCCACACCCACTAAGGCCTCTAGGCCAATGACATGTGGGGCCTATCCTCAAACGTTAAAAAAGGAAATAAATTAATAAATAAAAATAAATAATAATTAAAATGTTAATTAAATTAATTAATTAAAGGATTAATTAACTTAATTAATTCAAATTAGATTAACCTAATCATTTAGTTAAAGCTAATTAACCCTCGACATTACTATGAGATCGACATGCGGACCCACATCGTTACTGACCACCAACGCCTGTTGATCGCTGATGTCATATGCCGACGCTATGCTGATGTCAAGATGCACTGCTCGATAATGTTGAATTTAAATAATTAAATAAATCCTAAAATGAATTAAATCTTTAAAATTAATATAAAATAAACCGTAGTTCGATGGGAAAACTTTGTACATGAAAGTTACTCGTAATCCACGAGATGAATCCAGATACGCAGCCCATTCGCCCACCACACATCCCTAGCATAGAAAACATGCAACTTTCCTCCGTTCATCTCGTCTGAAACACGAACACCGGGATACTTTCTGACAGTTTCTTCACCGCAGATCACCTCATACCGCTGCTAGGACACGCCTAGCTCGCTTGTTGTCCCGTTATGCACTTGCTTGCTATGTATTTACTGTTTCTCCCCTCTTCTCTCCGGTAGATCCCATGACGATGTCGATGCCCTGGTGGACTACGCCACCGACGAACCCTCCTTCTTGTCTCGAGCAACCAGCAAGCCCCCTTTGATCACTGTGATATCGCTTACTCTCCTCTATACCGCTTGCATTAGAGTAGTGTAGCATGTTACCGCTTTCGTTATTCCTATCATGATGCATAGCCTGTCCTTGCTACTATCGTTGATACTTTTACCAAAGAATCCTACTTGCTTAGTATAGGATGCTAGTTTTTCCATCTCGTGGCCCTACATTCTTGTCTGCCTTCTGTATATATTATCGGGCCGTGATCACTTGGGAGGTGATCACGGTATATACTATATACTTTATACATGATACATGTGGTGACTAAAGTCGGGTCGGCTCAAGGAGCACCCGCGAAAGTGATTCACTTAATTGGGGCTGAAAGGACCTTTGTCCCGACGGCCCTCTCGTGGTGGATCTTTGTGGCAGAGCTTACAGGCAGGTTGACACCGCTTAGAGAGAGGTGGGCTCATTCCCTGCCGGGCGCTCGCCGATACTTAACACGCTTAACGAGATCTTGGTATTTGATCTGAGTTGGGTCGTTGACCTTATACGCACTAACCGCCACGGGACAAGATATGGGCAACCGCGCCGGGTATCAACCGGCACTTCGTGACGCCACGAATCGAAAGCGGCGCGCTACCGGATTGGACCGAATGCTCGCTAGGCTAGGTCTGCTTCCGCCGCTGCTCGCAACGTAGGTGTGCTATAGGGCGATGGGCCTGCACTTCGCGGCGCTTAGGGATTAGACCGCGTGTCGACCTCTTTGTTATGCCTCGGTGGGCTGCGACGTGTTGATCTTCCGCGGCCGGCATGACCCAGAAAGTGTGTCCGCCAAATGATCAAGCGGTCGGGTAATGTGGTGCACCCCGCAGGAAGTTAATCTATTCGAATAGCCGTGATCTTCGTAATGTGACGACTTGGAGTTGTACCTTGACCTTATGACAACTAGAACTGGATATTTAATAAAACACACCCTTCCAAGTGCCGACATAACCCGTGGTCGCTTCTAACACGACATTGAGGAGGGGATCGCTGGTAGGATTATGCTATGCGATGCTACTTGAGGACTTCTACCACTCTCTTCTACATGCCGCAAGACGGAGGCTGCCAGGTTTAGTCTCCGGCATGTGATTAGCTATCCCCTCTTATTCTCGCATTCTCGCAGCTTCACCCATTGATATGGCCCTTTACACATATATCCATGCATATGTAGTGTAGTTCCTTGTTTAAGTAGTACTTTGGATGAGTACTCACGGTTGCTTTGTTCCCCTTTTCACCCTTTTCTTTACCCGATTGCTGCAACTGCACGATGGAGCCCAGGAGCGACGCCACCGCCGATGACGACTACTACATCGAGGCGCCCACTACTACGCAGCAGCCCATGGATCATTTAACTAGGAGTAGTTAGGAGGATCCTGCAGGAGGCCCGCGCTTCTTTCGATCAGTATCCCGCTTTGTGCTAGCCTTCTTAAGGCAAACTTGTTTAACTTATGTCCAGATTCAGATATTGTTGCTCCACTGACTCGCCTATGATCGAAAGCACTTGTATTCGAGCCCTCGAGGCCCCCGGCTTGTATTATGATGCTTGTATGACTTATTTATGTTTTAGAGTTGTGTTGTGATATCTTCCCGTGAGTCCTCGATCTTGATCGTATACATTTGCGTGCATGATTAGTGTACGATTGAATCGGGGCGCCACGAGCATGCATGTAGTACTTTGTTTTGATGACTAATAAATTTTCACAATAAGTATGTTAGTTCTTTATGACTAATGTGTTGGGAACGAGTATGCAATTTCAAAAGATTTCCTCACGCAAGATCTATCTAGGCGATGCATAGCAACGAGAGGGGAGAGTGTGTCCACCTACCGTCAGAGACCGAAAAGCGGAAGCGCTTGACAATGCGGTTGATGTAGTCGAACTTTTCTCGCTCCGACCGATCAAGCACCAACGTGACGGCACCTCCGCCGAGTTCTGCACACGCTCAGCTCGATGACGCCCCTTGAACTCTTGATTCAACAAAGTGTTAGGGAGAGTTCACAAGACGATGGCGCAGGATGGTGATGGTGAAGTGATTCAGCAGGCTTCGCTTAAGCACTACGACAATATGACCGAGGCATAAACTGGAGAGGGCGCCGCAAACGGCTAGGAATCAATGTTGTGTGTTCTAGCGGTGCCCCCGTCGGTGTCAAACTGGCGGATCTCGGTAGGGGGTCCCGATCTGTGCATCTTAGGCTGATGGTAATGTAAAGCAAGGGACACAATGTTTACCTGTGTTCGGCCCTCTCAATGGAGGTAAAACCCTACTTCTTGCTTGATTAATATTGATGATATGAGTAGTACAAGAGTAGATCTACCACGAGATTGTAGAGGCTAAACCCTAGAAGCGAGCCTATGATGATTATGGTTGTGATCGTGATCGGCCTTCTAAGGACCAACCCTCCAGCTTTATATAGACACCGGAGAGGGCTAGGTTTACACGAGTCGGTTACAAGGAAGGAAATACAATATCCGGATCGCCAAGCTTGTCTTCCACGCAAAGGTGAGTCCCATCCGACACGGACGGAGTCTTGAGTCTTGTATCTTCACGCCCAATAGTCCGAACAAAGTATAGAGTCCGCTGTCCGGATACTCCTATAATCCAGACTCCTCAAGAGCTCCTCGAATCAGGCTTTAATGACGATGAGTCCGCGCTGGTCTTTTCTTCGCATTGCAAGGCGGGTTCCTTCAATACTCCAGTAATCATCGAACACGAGACCGTGTCCGGATATGCAAAATGATCTTCACATACCACCGTAGAGAGAATTATATTTCACAAATGTAATCACTGACCACGTGATATGTCATTACGGTCGGGTCATTATTTGAACCGCTTTCCCACAACCAGCCATAGCGCATATCGCGAGGCGGTTTCCTCTGCACGTTTTGCCGCAGCAGAGATCGTGTCCCCTTATTGTGGGATTCTCATCAATACGGGTATGGGTAATCCAACCGTACTGCTAATCGCGGTGAGTGGGGAGCGAGCGGGTTCCACCAGGCAAGTGGGGAGGCGCAAAAAGCTTTTACTGTCTCTATAAAGAGATAAGGTCTCTTCCTCTTTACCCACGCCTTCTCCTTCCGCAAGCCCATTCCCCTCTGTTCGAGCCCTAACGCCCAAGCATTCTTTTTTTCCATCGAAGAGAGGTTTTCCAAAGATGTCCGGATCCGGAGCAGGAGGCAGATGGATGGCCTCTACCATCCAGGAGAAGGATATCAAGAGGCTCCGGGAGGCCGGGTACCTGGCCAAGAAGATCGGCCATCGTCTGCCCCCGGCGGGACATGTCGCTCCTACTCCGAGCCTCACGAGAGTCGTGTTTCTTCCCCATTTTGTCCACGGGCTTGGGTTTCTTCACCCATTTGTTCGTGGAGTCATGTATTACTATGGGATTGATTTTCATGATCTTTCCCCAATTCTTTCCTCAATATCTCGACGCTCATCGTCAGGTGTGAGGCTTTTCTCCGATTTCGCCACTTCGCCTGTGGCTGAAGATTTTCAATGAAGCCCAAGGTAGGAGTGGCGAGCACGCCGAAAAGCGCAGGCTATGGTGAGCAAGATGCCCAAGGTCGCTTTGGCCGACGGTGCCTTCAACGACTCATTAAGGAGTGGCAGCAGCAGGGTTCTATATCACCGAACCGCTGCTGCAAAAGTGGGCTGGAGCTCCCGAGTTCAGATCCGAGCCCCATCAAGGCTTTCACGCCCCGCCCAAGAAGGGCCGGAACTGGTCCTCGACGATGAGCTGTCACCGCCTCCAGACGCTGCCCAGAGTGTGGTCGATAAGGACATCAAGCTCGTCGACGTAGTCCAGTGATGTTAGTTCGCCTCGTTCTCCTTGCCGCCGAGCCTGCAATTTGTGGGAGTACGACCCAACCGAAAGCACCAAACCTTCGAGCTCTATGATTCCTCCCACAAGGATATCTCGAAGGTGCTTTAAGTCCGCAAATCATGGCCCGGCGGAGGACCGTGGTATCAATTATCCCATTCTCGCAAGCCCGTAAGTTATAGCCACGCCTGTCCATCCATGCTTCAGCTTGGTATGTCCCGAGGGAGACATTTTATCATGCTTTATCATGACCCAAGGGATGGATAAAAAGGTGGAGCGGATACATTGTCCGCCCCACGCCGGAGGAACCGCCGACCTCTTCTCGACAAAGATGCCGGTCCTCGCTACCACGAGGTGCCAAGAAAGAGGCCTCCGAGAAGGTCAAAAGACCGGAGTGGCCTCCGTCGCATGAGGCTTCGGACGCAAAATCAAGACTCAAGGACGCCCTTCTTCCAAGACGAAGAGGAGGAAGCAGAGGAGGACGAGCCTCACCGAGGTGGAAGAAAAGAACGGCTTCCTCGCCCTCGAGGCCAAATCGCCCAAGAGGGGGAGAGGTTCCCACCTGAGGCATCCACCACGGCTGCCGATAACAGCCCGGAGGGGATCTCAGGCCCAGCCCTCGGAAAAGTCGTGAATATCCAAACCGAGCACGATATGCATCCAGGTCGCTTGGGTAGAGTTTTAATCGTCGCCATATTTTCAGACAGCCCAGCGAGGTCTCAGCTGGACAGTCCTCATCGGAGGATTCGCTGAGCTCGACGCTATAAGCGAGACGCCCAGAGGCCCCTTCCCCGAAGTCCAGCGCGACATCGAGGTGTCTTCTCAACGAGACCCGGACCAGGGGAGGCATGTCTCGAGGCCGACACACGGGCGCGGCGCCGGGCGTGTCGATGGTGGGGCGATCTCGGTTCGGACCACAGCCGACAAGGTCCCGGAGACCTCTAAGGCTCCGTGTGATCGGGCGAGCAGCCACCTTCGACGATGGGAGGCTTGTTTACTCCGCCGCAACCTCTGGCCCAAGCAGAGCTGCCCGGGCGGTTCATCGACAGTGTTAAAGAGCGCTGCCTATCATCGATGAACATCGGACCTCATGGGTGCGGATTGAAAAGATTCAGTCACCGAGAGCGGGCTGAATGAGTTCTGCCTTGGCCTTTATAAAGGCCTTTTGAGGTATGTTTTCTAAGAAACCTTTGAGGAATCGCTATAATATGAGTAGTAGCCCCGATACACCGTCCGTGAAAGAGAGAAAGAGGCGGCAGGGGATCAAATCTCTCCGCTTTTGCAGGAGCCTTTGTTAATGACGATTGTTGGGGAACGAGTAATTTCAAAAATTTCCTACGATCACGCAAGACCATGGTGATGGCATAGCAACGAGAGGGAGAGGTCCGCCCACGCACTCAGAGACCGAAAGCGAAGCGCTATAACAACGCTGTTGATGTAGTCGACGCCTCCACGATCCGACCGATCCAAGCACCGAACGACGGCACCTCCGAAGTTCTGCACACGCTCAGCTCGATGACGCATCCCTGACCGATCCAGCAAAGTGTCGGGATGAGTTCCACAAGACGACGGCGGCAGGACGATGTTGATGCTCCACCGACGCAGGGCTTCACTTAAGCTCCGCGACGATATGACTTCTCCGGCGCAGGCTTCACTTAAGCTCCGCGACGATATGACCAAGTGGAATATGGTGGAAGGGGCACCGCACACGGCTAAGGAAAGATCCGAGATCAACTTGTGTGTCTTGGGGTGCCCCCGCCTGTGATATAAAGGAGCCAAGGGGAGGTGGCCGCCCTAGGGGAGGCGCGACTAAGGAGGAGTCCTACTCCCACCGAGTAGGACTCTCCCTCCCTAGTTGGACTAGGATTGAGGAGGGGAAGAGGAAGGCGCCGCCTCTTCCTTGTCCTATTCGGACTAGAGGGGAGGGGGCGCAGCCCACCTTGGCCTGCCCTTCCTCTTCTCCCATGGCCCATTAAGGCCCATGGACCTCCGGGGTTTCCAACCTCCTGCATCTCTAGAAATCCTCGATTTCACCCGAACACTTCCGATGTCCAAATGTAGGCTTCCAATATATCAATCTTTATGTCTCGACCATTTCGAGACTCTCGTCATGTCCGTGATCACATCCGGACTCAACAACCTTCGTGCATCAATACTTATAAACTCATTATGAACTCACATCGAACGTTGTTGCATGGACCTCACGGTTCGAGAACTATGTAGACATGACCTAGAACCATTCTCGGTCAATAACCAATAGCGGAACCTGGATGCCCATATTGGTTCCTACATATTCTACTTAAGATCTTTATCGGTCAAACCGCATAACGACATAATGCTTGTTCCCTTTGTCATCGGTATGTTACTTACCCGAGATTTGATCGCCGGTATCCAATACCTAGTTCAATCTCGCTATCGTAAGTCTCTTTACTCGCTCCGTAATACATCATCTCACAACTAACTCATTAGTTGTAATGCTTGCAAGGCTTAAGTGATGTGCATTACCGAGAAGGCTCGAGATACCTCTCCGACAATCGGAGGACAAAACCTAATCTCAAATACGCCAACCCAACAAGTACCTTTGGAGACACCTGTAGTACCCTTTATAATCACCCAGCATACGCCAGACGCTTGGTAGTACCTAAAGTGTTCCTCCGTAAACGGAGTTGCATAATCTCATAGTTATAGGAACATGTATGGGTCATGAAGAAAGCATTAACATACTAAACGATCAAGTGTTAAGCTAACGGAATGGGTCAAGTCAATCAGATCATTCAACTAATGATGTGACCTTGTTAATCAAATAACAACTCCTTGTTCATGGTTAGGAAACATAACCATCTTTGATTAACAAGCTAGTCAAGTAGAGGCATACTAGTGACATACTGCTTGTCTATATATTCACACATGTATTATGTTTCCTGTTAATACAATTCTAGCATGAATAATAAACATTTATCATGATATAAGGAAATAAATAATAACTTTTATTATTGCCTCTAGGGCATATTTCCTTCAGCCTCCCACTTGCACTAGAGTCAATAATCTAGATTACAAAGTAATGATCCTAACACCCATGGAGTCTTGGTGCTGATCATGTTTTGCTCGTGGAAGAGGCTTAGTCAACGGTCTGCAACATTCAGATCCGTATGTATTTTGCAAATCTCTATGTCTCCCACTTGGACTTGGTCCCAATGGAATTGAAGCGCCTCTTGATGTGCTTGGTCCTCTTGTGAAATCTGGATTCCTTTGCCAAGGCAATTGCACCAAGATTGTCACAGAAGATCTTCATCGGTCCCGATGCACTAGGTATGACACCTAGATCGGAAATGAACTCTTTCATCCGCATTCTTCATTCGCTGCTCCAAGCAGCTATGTACTCCGCTCACATGTAGATCCCGCCACGACGCTTTGTTTAGAACTGCACCAACCGACAGCTCCACCGCTTAATAAAAACACGATCCGGTTTGCGATTTAGAATCGTCCGGATCAGTGTCAAAGCTTGCATCGACGTAACCATTTACGACTAGCTCTTTGTCACCTCCATATACGAGAAACATATCCTTAGTCCTTTTCGTATTTCAGATGTTCTTGACCGCTGTCCAAAGGATCCACCTCGATTACTTTGGTACCTTCCCGCCAAGCTTACAGCTACATACGCCAGTCTGGTACACAGATTGCATACATGATAGAGCCTATGGCTCAAGCATAGGAACATCTTTCATTTTCTCTATCTTCTCATTGTGGTCGGGCATTGAGTCCGACTCAATCTTACACCTTGTAATACAGTAAAAACCTTTCTTTGCCTGATCCATTTTGAACTTCTTCAAAACTTTATCAAGGTATGTGCTTTGTGAAAGTCCAATTAAGCCGCCTTGATCTATCTCTATAGATCTTGATGCCCAATATGTAAGCAGCTTCACCGAGGTCTTTCATTGAAAAACTTTTATTCAAGTATCCTTTATGCTATCCAGAAATTCTATATCATTTCCAATCAATAATATGTCGTCCACATATAATATTAGAAATGCTACAGAGCTCCCACTCACTTTCTTGTAAATACAAAGCTTCTCCAAAAGTCTCAGATAAACCCATATGCTTTGATCACACTATCAAAGCGCTTATTCCAACTCCGAGAGGCTTGCACCGCATCATAAATTGATCGCTGAGCTTGCACACTTTGTTAGCACCTTTGGATCGACAAAACCTTCTGGTTGCATCATATACAACTCTTCTTCTAGAAATCCATTCAAGAATGCAGTTTTACATCCATTTGCCAAATTTCATAATCATAAAATGCGCAATTGCTAACATGATTCGACAGACTTAAGCATCGCCACGGTGAGAAAGTCTCATCGTAGTCAACCCTTGAACTTGTCGAAACCTTTTGCAACAAGTCGAGCTTTGTAGACAGCTACATTACCATCGGCGCTACCTTCTTCTTAAAGATCCATTTATTTTCAATGGCTTGCCGATCATCGGCAAGTCAACCAAAGTCCATACTTTGTTCTCATACATGGATCCCATCTCAGATTTCATGGCTTCCAGCCATTTTATGGAATCTGGCTCACCATCGCTTCTTCATAGTTTGTAGGTTCGCCATGGTCAAGTAACATGACTTCCGTAATAAGATTACCGCACCACCGGTGCGATTTTACTCGTCGACCCACGAGGTTCAAGAGTAACTTGATCTCAAGCTTCATGATCATCATCATTAGTTTCCTCACTAATTGGTGTAGTTGTCACAGAACCATTTCTTGTGATGAACTACTTTCCAATAAGGGAGCAGATACAGTTATCTCATCAAGTTCTACTTTCCTCCCACTCACTTCTTTCGAGAGAAACTCCTTCTAGAAAGGACCCGAATTTAGCAACGAAAATCTTGCCTTCAGATCTGTGATAGAAGGTGTACCCAACAGTTCCTTTGGGTATCCTATGAAGACACATTTTTCCGATTTGGGTTCGAGCTTATCCGTTGAAGTTTTTTACATAAGCATCGCAGCCCCAAACTTTAAGAAACGACAACTTTGGTTTCTTGCCAAACCACAGTTCATAAGGCGCCGCTCAACGGATTTTGACGGTGTCCTATTCAACGTGAATGCGCCGCCTCTAAAGCATAACCCCAAAACGATAGCGGTAAATCGGAAATAGACATCATAGATCGCACCATATCTAGTAAAGTACGACATTTGACGCTCGACACACCATTTCTCCGTGGTGTTCCGGTATGGAGTTGCTAAACTATTCCACATTGTTTCAAATGTAAACCAAACTCAGAACTCAAATATTCTCCTCCACGATCAGATCGAGAAACTTTATTTTCTTGTTACGATGATTTTCCACTTCACTCTGAAATTCTTTGAACTTTTCAAATGTTTCAGATTTGTGTTTCATTAAGTAGATATACCCATATCTGCTCAAATCATCTCGTGAAGGTGAGAAAATAACGATACCCGCCAAGGCCTCAACATTCATTGGACCACAAACATCAGTATGTATGATTTCCAACAAATCAGTTGCTCGCCCATAGTTCCGAGAACGGCGCTTTTGGTCATCTTGCCCATGAGGCACGGTTCGTAAGTACCAAGTGATTCATAATCAAGTGATTCCGTAAGCCCATCAAGATGGAGTTTCTTCATGCTTTACATCGATATGACCTAAACGGCAAGGCTACAAATAAGTTGCACTATCATTATCAACTCTGATCTTTTGGCTTCAACATTATGAATATGTGTATCACTACCGCCGAGATTCAACAAGAATAGACCATTCTTCAAGGGTGCATGACCATAAAAGATATTACTCATATAAATAGAACAACCATTATTCTCTGATTTAATGAATAACCGCCTTGCAATAAACAAGATCCAGATATAATGTTCATGCTCAACGCTGGCACCAAATAACAATTATTTAGGTCTAAAACTAATCCCAAGGTAGATGTAGAGGTAGCGTGTCGATCGCGATCACATCGACTTTGGAACCATTTCCAACGCCAAGATCGTCACCTCGCCCTTAGCCAATCTTCGCTATCCGTAGTTCCTGCTTCGAAGTTGCAAATATTAGCAATGTAACCAGATCAAATACCTGTGTACTATCATGAGTATTAGTAAGGTACACATCAATAACATGTATATCATATATACCTTTGTTCACCTTGCCATCCTTTTTATCCGCCAAATACTTGGGGCAGTTCCGCTCCAAAGGTCCACCGCTTAAGAAAAACACTCGGCCAGTGCTTAGGTCCAGACTTGGGTTTCTTCTCTTGATCAGCAACTTTCTTGCTGTTCTTTTGAAGTTTCCTCTTCTTCCCTTTGCCTTTTTCTTGAAACTAGTGGTCTTGCTGACCATCAACACTTGATGCTCTTTTCTGATTTCTACCTCCGCAGCTTTTAGCATTGCTAAGAGCTCAGAATTGTCTTAGTCATCCCTTGCATATTATAGTTCATCACAAAGCTCTTGTAGCTTGGTGGCAGTGATTGGAGAATTCTCAATGACACTATCATCCGGAAGATTAACTCCCAGCTGAATTAAGTGATTGTTATACCCAGACATTTTGAGTATGTGCTCACCGATGTAACTATTCTCTCCATCTTGCAGCTATAGAACTTATTGGAGACTTCATATCTCTCAATCCGCATTTGCTTGAAATATTAACTTCAACTCCTGAACATCTCATATGCTCCATGACGCTCAAAACGCCGTTGAAGACCCGGTTCTAAGCCGTAGCATGGCACACTCAACTATTGAGTAGTCATCACCGCTTTGCCGACGCTCACAACTTCGCTCAAGATCTCGCAGCAGGCCTCGCACCCAAATGTGCTTCCAGACGTAATTTTTCTGGCAGCAATGAGGATAATCTCGTTACGGACCCAGTCCGTAATTGCTACCATCATCTTTCAACTTTGCTTTCTCAAGGAACGCATTAAAATTCAACGGAACAACAAAGACGAGCCATCTATCTACATCAAACATAGACAAGCAAAATACTATCGTACTAAGTTCATGATAAATTTAAGTTTGATTAATCATATTAAAAACCTCCCACTTAGATGTACATCTCTAGTCATCTAAGTGATCACGTGATCCAAATCAACTAAACCATGTCCCATCATCACGTGAGATGGAGTAGTTTCAATGGTGAACATCACTATGTTGATCATATCTACTATATGATTCACGCCGACCTTTCGGTCTCTCGTGTTCCGAGGCCATATCTGTTATATGCTAGGCTCGCAAGTTTAACCGAGTATTCCGCTGCGCAACTGTTTTGCACCCGCTGTATTTGAACGAGAGCCTATCACACCCGATCATCACGTGGTGTCTCAAAGACGAAGAACTTTCGCAACGGTGCATACTCGTGGAGAACACTTTTGATAATTTTAGTGAGAGATCATCTTATAATGCTACCGCCAATCAAAGCAAGATAAGATGCATAAAGGATAAACATCACATGCAATCAATATAAGTGATATGATATGGTCATCATCATCTTGTGCTTGTGATTCCATCGCCAAGCAATCGCCATGATCACCATCGCCACCGCGCGACACCTTGATCTCCATCGTAGCATCGTTGTCGCCTCGCCAACTATTGCTTCTACGACTATCGCTACTCCTTAGTGATAAAGTAAAGCAATTACATGGCGCTTGCATTTCATACAATAAAGCGACAACCATATGGCTTCTGCCATTGCCGATAACTCGTTACAAAACATGATCATCTCATACAATAAAATATAGCATCACGCCTTGACCATATCACATCACAACATGCCCTGCAAAACAAGTTAGACGCCCTCTACTTTGTTGTTGCAAGTTTTACGTGGCTGCTACGGGCTGAGCAAGAACCGTTTACCTACGATCAAAACCACAACGATATTTCACAAATAGACTCCGCTTTAACCTTCTCAAGGACCGGCGAGCCACACTCGATTCAACTAAAGTGAGAGAGACAGACACCCGCCGCCACCTTTAAGCAACGAAAGTGCTCGGAGCGGTGAAACCAGTCTCGCAGAAGCGTGACGCTGAATGTCGGTCCGGCCGCTTCATCTCACAATACCGCTGAACCAAAGTATGACATGATGGTAGGCAGTATGACTTGTATCGCCCACAACTCACTTGTGTTCTACTCGCACATGACATCAACGATAAAACCAGGCTCGATGCCATCGCTGGGGAACGAGTAATTTCAAAAATTTCCTACAATCACGCAAGACCATGGTGATGGCATAGCAACGAGAGGGAGAGGTCCGCCCACGCACTGTGAGACCGAAAGCGGAAGCGCATAACAACGCTGTTGATGTAGTCGACGCCTCACGATCCGACCGATCCAAGCACCGAACGACGGCACCTCCGAAGTTCTGCACACGCTCAGCTCGATGACGATCCCCTGACCCGATCCAGCAAAGTGTCGGGATGAGTTCCACAAGACGACGGGCAGGACGATGTTGATGCTCCATCGACGCAGAGCTTCACTTAAGCTCCGCGACGATATGACTTCTCCGCGCAGGGCTTCACTTAAGCTCCGCGACGATATGACCAAGTGGAATATGGTGGAAGGGGCACCGACACGCCAAGGAAAGATCCGAGATCAACTTGTGTGTCTTGGGGTGCCCCTGCCCCGTGATATAAAGGAGCCAAGGGAGGTGGCTGCCCTAGGGGAGGCGACTAAGGAGGAGTCCTACTCCCACCGAGTAGGACTCCTTCTCCTAGTTGGACTAGGATTGGAGGAGGAAGAGGAAGGGGCCGCCCCTTCCTTGTCCTATTCGGACTAGAGGGGAGGGGGCGCAGCCCACCTTGGCCTGCCCTTCCTCTTCTCCCATGGCCCATTAAGGCCCATGGACTCCCGGGGTTCCGTAACCTCCCTGTTCCGCAAATCCCGATTTCACCCGAACACTTCCATGTCCAAATGTAGGCTTCCAATATATCAATCTTTATGTCTCGACCATTTCGAGACTCTCGCCATGTCCGTGATCACATCCGGACTAACAACCTTCGTGCATCAATACTTATAAACTCATTATGAACTCACATCGAAACGTTGTTGCAATGGACCCTACGGGTTCGAGAACTATGTAGACATGACCTAGAACCATTCTCGGTCAATAACCAATAGCGAACCTGGATGCCCATATTGGTTCCTACATATTCTACTTAAGATCTTTATCGGTCAAACCGCATAACTACATAATGCTTGTTCCCTTTGTCATCGGTATGTTACTTACCCGAGATTCGATCGCCAGATCCAATACCTAGTTCAATCTCGCTACCAGTAAGTCTCTTTACTCGCTCCGTAATACATCATCTTCACAACTAACTCATTAGTTGTAATGCTTGCAAGGCTTAAGTGATGTGCATTACCGAGAAGGCCTCGAGATACCTCTCCGATAATCGGAGTGACAAAACCTAATCTCAAATACGCCAACCCAACAAGTACCTTTGGAGACACCAGTAGTACCTTTATAATCACCCAGCATACGCTAGACGCTTGGTAGTACCTAAAGTGTTCCTCCGTAAACGGAGTTGCATAATCTCATAGTTATAGGAACATGTATGGGTCATGAAGAA
>CM038678.1:486967308-487148843 GCA_021605205.1 Aegilops longissima | reverse complement strand
TTGGATTTCAAGGAATTTAATTATGAAAGTTGTTCTTTAATTGATTGTATTTCCTCGTTGTAATCCGTGCTAAATTATCCTCATGCCTATAGTCAAAGTAAAGCGCTTACTAAACATATCGTTGATGCCTTGATGCAATCTTATGAAGAAAAACTTGAGTTGGAAGTTTCTATCCCTAGAAAATGTATGATGAGTGGGAACCAACTATTAAAATAAAGATTAAGGATCATGAATTTTATGCTTTATGTGATTTGGGTGCTAGTGTTTCCACTATTCCCAAAACTTTGTGTGATTTGCTAGATTTCATGATTTTGATGATTGCTCTCTAAACTTGCACCTTGCGGTTATTAAGAAAACTATGGGAAGAATTAATGATGTTCTTATTATTGCAAATAGGAATTATGTGCCCGTAGATTTTATCGTTCTTGATATAGATTGCAATCCTTCTTGTCCTATTATTCTTGGTAGACCTTTCCTTAGAACGATTGGTGCAATTATTGATATGAAGGAAGGGAATATTAGATTGCAATTTCCATTAAAAAAGGGCATGAAACACTTCCCTAGGAAGAAAATAAAATTACCATATGAATCTATTATGAGAGCCACTTATGGATTTCCTACCAAAGATGACAGTACGTAGATCTATCCCTGCTTTTATGCCTAGCTAGGGGCGTTAAACGATAGCGCTTGTTGGGAGGCAACCCAATTTTATTTTTAGTTTTTTATTTTTGTTTCTGTTTAGGAATAAATAATCCATCTACTTTCTGTTTAGATGTGGTTTTATGTTTTAATTAGTGTTTGTGCCAAGTTAAACCTATAGGATCTTCTTGGATGATAGTTATTTGATCTTGCTGTAATTTCCAGAAACTTTCTGTTCACGAAAACAATTATTAAAAATCATCAGAATGTGATAAAATACTTATTCCAATTGATTCTGATCAATAAACAAATTGCCTAGGTCTTCCTATTTTTCTGAATTTTGGAGTTCCATAAGTTTGCGTTAGTTACAGATTGCTACAAACTGTTCTGTTTTTGACAGATTCTGTTTTTCGTGTGTTGTTTGCTTATTTTGATGAATCTATGGCTAGTAAAATAGTTTATAAACCATAGATAAGTTGGAATACAGTAGGTTTAACACCAATATAATTAAAGAATGAGTTCATTACAGTACCTTAAAGTGGTCTTTTGTTTTCTTTCGCTAACGGAGCTCACGAGATTTCTGTTGAGTTTTGTGTTGTGAAGTTTTCAAGTTTTGGGTGAATTTTTTTGATGGATTATGGAACAAGGAGTGGCAAGAGCCTAAGCTTGGGGATGCCCATGGCACCCCAAGATAATCCAAGGACACCAAAAATTCAAAGCTTGGGGATACCTCGGAAGGCATCCCCTCTTTCTTCTACTTCCATCGGTAACTTTACTTGGAGCTACATTTTTATTCACCACATGATATGTGTTTTGCTTGGAGCGTATTGTATGATTTGAGTCGTTTCTTTTTAGTTTACCACATTCATACTTTTTGTACACACCTTTTGAGAGAGCCATACATGAATTGGAATTTGATAGAATACTCACTGTGCTTCACTTATATCTTTTGAGCTTTATAGTTTTGCTCTAGTACTTCACTTATATCTTTTAGAGCACGGTGGTGGATTTGTTTTATAGAAACTATTAATCTCTCATGCTTCACTTAGATTATTTTGAGAGTCATAAATAGCATGGTAATTTGCTTAATAATAATAATATGCTTGGTATTCAAGATTTGTAAAACTTTCTTTTGAGTGCGTTGAATACTAAGAAAATTTTGATGCTTGATAATTGTTTTATGATATGGAGGTGATAATATCAAAGTCGTGCTAGTTGAGTAGTTGTGAATTTGAGAAATGCTTGTGTTGAAGTTTGCAAGTCCCGTAGCATGCACGTATGGTAAACGTTATGTAACAAATTGGAAACATGAGGTGTTATTTGATTGTCCTCCTTATGAGTGGCGGTGGGGACGAGCGATGGTATTTTCCTACCAATCTATCCCCCTAGGAGCATGCGCGTAGTACTTTGGTTTCTGATGGCTTGTAGATTTTTTGCAATAAGTATGTGAGTTATTTATGACTAATGTTGAGTCCATGGATTATACGCACTCTCACCCTTCCATCATTGCTAGCCTCTTGATGCACTGCATTGCCCTTTCTCACATTGAGAGTTGGTGCAAACTTCGCCGATGCATCCAAACCCCGTGATATGATACGCTCTTTCACACATAAACCTCCTTATATCTTCCTCAAAACAGCCACCATACCTACCTATTATGGCATTTCCATAGACATTCCGAGATATATTGCCATGCAACTTTCCACCATTCCGTTCATCATGACACATTCATCATTGTCATATTGCTTAGCATGATCATGTAGTTGACATAGTATTCATGGCAAAGCCACCGTTCATAATTCTTTTATACATGTCGCTCTTGATTCATTGCATATCCCGGTACACCGCCGGAGGCATTCATATAGAGTCATACTATGTTCATGTATCGAGTTGTAATCATTGAGTTGTAAATAAATAGAAGTGTGATGATCATCATTTAATAGAGCATTGTCCAAAAAAAATGGGAAAGGCCAAAGAAAAAAAAGGGCAAAAAAAGGGGCAATGCTACTATCCTTTTTTTCCACACTTGTGCTTCAAAGTAGCACCATGTTCTTCATATAGCGAGTCTCATATATTGTGCTTCAAAGTAGCACCATGTTCTTCATAGAGAGAGTCTCTTGTTTTGTCATTTTCATATACTAGTGGGAATTTCTCATTATAGAACTTGGCTTGTATATTCCAACGATGGGCTTCCTTAAATGCCCTAGGTCTTCGTGAGCAAGCAAGTTGGATGCACACCCACTTAGTTTCTTTTGTTGAGCTTTCATACATTTATAGCTCTAGTGCATCCGTTGCATGGCAATCCCTACTCCTTGCATTAACATCAATCGATGGGCATCTCCATAGCCCATTGATTATCCTCGTTGATGAGAGATCGTCTCCTTTTTTGTCTTCTCCACATAACCCCCATCATCATATTCTATTCCACCCATAGTGCTATAACCATGGCTCACGCTCATGTATTGCGTGAAGGTTTATAAAGTTTGAGATTATTAAAGTATGAAAAAATTGCTTGGCTTGTCATCGGGGTTGTGCATGATGATAGCATTCTTGTGTGACGAAAATGGAGCATGACTAAACTATATGATTTTGTCGGGATGAACTTTCTTTGGCCATGTTATTTTGAGAAGACATAATTTCTTAGTTAGTATGCTTGAAGTATTATTATTTTTATGTCAATATGAACTTTTGTCTTGAATCTTTCGGATCTGAATATTCATACCACAATTAAGAAGAATTACATTGAAATTATGCCAAGTAGCACTCCGCATCAAAAATTCTTTTTTATCATTTACCTACTCGAGGACGGGCAGGAATTAAGCTTGGGGATGCCTGATACGTCTCCAACGTATCTATAATTTTTGATTGCTCCATGCTATATTATCTAATGTTTTGGACCATATTGGGCTTTATTTTCCACTTTTATATTACTTTTGGGACTAACCTATTAACCGGAGGCCCAGCCCATAATTGCTGTTTTTTTTGCCTATTTCAGTGTTTCGAAGAAACGGAATATCAAACGGAGTCCAAACGGAATGAAACCTTCGGGAACATGATTTTCTCACCGAACATGATCCAGGAGACTTGGACCCTACGTCAAGGAAGCCACGAGGTGGGCACGAGGTAGGGGGCGCCCTACCCCCCCAGCGCCGCCCCACCCTCGTGGGCCCCAAGCTCCACCGACGTACTCCTTCCTCCTATATATACCACGCACCCCAAACGATCGACACGGAGCCAAAACTTAATTCCACCGCCGAACCTTCTGCACTCCACGAGATCCCATCTTGGTGCTCGTTCCGAGCTCCGCCGGAAGAGGAATCCACCATGGAGGGCTTCTACATCATCACCATAGCCTCTCCGATGAAGTGTGAGTAGTTTACCTCAGACCTTCGGGTCCATAGTTAATAGCTAGATGGCTTCTTCTCTCTTTTTGGATCTCAATACAATGTTCTCTCCCTCTCCCGTGGAGATCTATTCGATGTAATCTTCTTTTTGTGGTGTGTTTGTTGAGATCGATGAATTGTGGGTTTATGATCAAGTTTATCTATGAACAATATTTGAATCTTCTCTGAATTCTTTTATGTATGATTGGTTATCTTTGCAAGTCTCTTTGAATTATCAGTGTGGTTTGGCCTACTAGATTGGTTTTTCTTGCAATGGGAGAAGTGCTTAGCTTTGGATTCAATCTTATGTGTCATTTCCCAGTGATGATGAGGGGCAGCAAGGCACGATTGTATTGTTTCCATCGAGGATAACAAGATAGGGTTTTTATCATATTGCATGATTTTATCCCTCTACATCATGTCATCTTGCTTAAGGCGTTACTCTGTTTTCTTGAACTTAATACTCTAGATGCATGTTGGATAGCGGTCGATGAGTGGAGTAATAGTAGTAGATGCAGCAGAGTCGGTCTACTTGTCTCGGACATGATGCCTATATACATGATCATACCTAGATATTCTCATAACTATTCTCAATTCTATCAATTGCTCAACAGTAATTTGTTCACCCACCGTAGAATACTTATGCTCTTGAAAGAAGCCACTAGTGAAATCTATGGCCCCCGGGTCTATTCTCGTCATATCAATCTTCCATCACTTTATTATTGCTTTGCTTTTTTACTTTGCCTTTTATTTTACTTTGCATCTTTATACCAAAAATACCAAAAATATTATCTATCATCTCTATCAGATCTCACTCTCGTAAGTGACCGTGAAGGGATTGACAACCCCTAATCGCATTGGTTGCGTTGCGCTATTTGTTTTGTGCAGGTATGAGGGACTCGCGCGTAGCCTCCTACTGGATTGATACCTTGGTTCTCGAAAACTGAGGGAAATACTTACTCTACTCTGGTGCATCACCCTTTCCTCTTCAAGGAAATCCAACGCAGTGCTCAAGAGGTAGCAGCGCCCTCCACCCTCGTGGGCCCCATGTTGCTCCACTGACGTACTTCTTCCTTCTATATATACCTACGTACCCCCAAACTACTAGATACAGACGAAAAAACCTAATTCCACCGCGGCAACCTTCTCGCACTCGAGATCCCATCTTGGGGCCTTTTCCGGAGTTCACGGGGGGGCATCGATCACGGAGGGCTTCTACATCAACACCATAGCCTCTCCGATGATGTGTGAGTAGTTTACCTCAGACCTTCGGGTCCATAGTTATTAGCTAGATGGCTTCTTCTCTCTGTTTGGATCTCAATACAATGTTCTCCCCCTCTCAAGTGGAGATCTATTCGATGTAATCTTCTTTATGTATGATTGGTTATGTTTGCAAGTCTCTTCGAATTATCAGTTTGGTTTGGCCTACTGGATTGATCTTTCTTGCAATAGGAGAATTGCTTAGCTTTGGGTTCAATCTTATGTGTCCTTTCCCAAAGGATGAGGGGCAGCAAGGCACGTATTGTATTGTTGCCATCGAGGATAACAAGATGGGGTTTATATCATATTGCATGAGTTTATCCCTCTACATCATGTCATCTTACTTAAAGCGTTACTCTGTTCTTATGAACTTAATACTCTAGACGTATGCTGGATAGCGGTCGATGTGTGGAGTAATAGTAGTAGATGCATGAAGGAGTCGGTCTACTTGTCGCGGACGTGATGCTTATATACATGAACATACCTAGATATTCTCATAACTATGCTCAATTCTATCAATTGCTCAACAGTAATTTGTTCACCCACCGTAATATTTATGCTCTCGAGAGAAGCCACTAGTGAAACCTATGGCCCCCGGGTCTATCTTCCATCATATTAATCTTCCAACACTCAGCTATTTTTATTGCCTTTTATTTTACTTTGCATCTTTATTATAAAAATACCAAAAATATTATCCTATCATATCTATCAGATTTCACTCTCGTAAGTGACCATGAAGGGATTGACAACCCCTTTTATTGCGTTGGTTGCGAGGATTTATTTGTTTGTGTAGGCGCGAGGGACTCGTGCGTGGCCTCCTATTGGATTGATACCTTGGTTCTCAAAAAATGAGGGAAATACTTACGCTGCTTTACTGCATCACCCTTTCTTCTTCAAGGGAAAACCAACCCAGTGCTCAAGAGGTAGCAAGAAGGATTTCTGACGCCATTGCCAGGGAGTCTACGCAAAAGTCAACATACCAAGTACCCATCACAAACCCTTATCTCCCGCATTACATTATTTGCCATTTTCCTCTCCCCCGCTTCACCCTTGCCATTTTATTCGCCCTCTCTTTTCCGTCCGCCTTCCTCTCTCTTTTTGCCCCTTGCTCTTTCTGCCGTTATGTCTGAAATTGGGAAAATTATTGTCGATATGGACAATAGCAATATCATGGAAAATTCTGATGCTCCTGCTAAAGAACCCCCTATCTTACATACAAAAAATTCCGAATTGGTAGTGGTAATATTATTGGAAAAGGAGTTATCCAAGATTTCTTTACTTGTGCCGGTGTTTGCCTTCTATGGGTAGTTCTATTCTTTATAGATCTAGTAGTCTTGCGGACGCTATCACCATGCTTGTAGTTGAACTTGGAAGACAATTTATGCACTTGCATCCTTGCATACAAAGGATTTTCCTAGAATTTTCTAATATTGAGCATTCTTCTGTTAAGCGTGTTGCTACTATCTTTTTGGCTCATGAGTTTATATTTATAATAAAAGAGGCCAAAGAAATCTTTGCGCATTATAGGGTGGACGCTGGCCGTCCTCCCATAGAGGCTATCCTCTTTGATCAAGAAGAAATAATGTGTTTCCAATCTCTAGACTATGTTGCTTTCAATGAAAATATTCGAAATAGGGTTCATACCAATGGTCTAGTTGATAGAATTTCTGAACTTAATAATGATTTGGCTATTCGAAATAATGGACTAGGATATTCTCTCGAGTATAGGCTCACCAAGTTCTGTCAAAAGAATGCTTATAATGATGAATTGCTTGTGCAATACGAAGGGCCGAAGGAGGAACCTATACCTCCTAAAGTTGATCTTGGGGACTTTTGTCCCATTAAATTTAGCCATTTTGTTACTTTTTCTTGCCCCAAAGGAAACTTGCTGCTGAACATAGAGAATATGAAATGATTTTAATGATCTATCCTATTATTATGGCAATAGCTAGATCTATCCTTGCTTTTATGCCTAGCTAGGGTGTTAAACGATAGCGCTTGTTGGGAGGCAACCCAATTTTATTTTTAGTTTTTTGCTTTTTGCTTCTGTTTAGAAATAAATGTATGATCTAGCCTCTGGTTAGATGTGTTTTTATGTTTTAATTAGTGTTTGTGCCAAGTTTAACCTATAGGATCTTCTTGGATGATAGTTATTTGATCTTGCTGAAAATTCCAGAAACTTTCTGTTCACGAAAATAATTGTTAAATATCACTAGAACGTGATAAAATATTGATTCCAATTTCTGCTGATCAATAAACAAATTGTCTAGGTCGTCCTATTTTTGCTGAATTTTGGAGTTCCAGAAGTTTGTGTTAGTTACAGATTACTACAGACTGTTCTGTTTTGACAGATTCTGTTTTTCGTGTGTTGTTTGCTTATTTTGATGAATATATGGATAATAAAATAGTTTGTAAATCATAGAGAAGTTGGAATACAGTAGGTTTAACACCAATATAAATAAAGAATGAGTTCATTACAGAACCTTGCAGTGGTGTTTTGTTTTCTTTCGCTAACGGAGCTCACGAGATTTTCTGTTAAGTTTTGTGTTGTGAAGTTTTCAAGTTTTGGGAAAAAGATTTGATGGATTATGGAACAAGGAGTGTCAATAGCTAATCTTAGGGATGCCCATGGCACCCCAAGATAACCTAAGGACACCTAAAAGCCAAATCTTGGGGATGCCCCGGAAGGCATCCCCTCTTTCGTCTACTTCCATCGGTAACTTTACTTGGAGCTATATTTTTATTCACCACATGATATGTGTTTTTCTTGGAGCGTCTTGTATTATTTGAGTCTTTATTTGTTAGTTTACCACAATCATCCTTGCTGTACACACCTTTTGAGAGAGACACACATGATTCGGAAATTGTTAGAATACTCTATGTGCTTCACTTATATATTTTAAGTTAAATAGTTTTTGCTCTAGTGCTTCACTTATATCTTTTAGAGCACAGCGGTGGATTTGTTTTATAGAAACTATTGATATCTCATGCTTCACTTATATTATTTTCAGAGTCTTAAAATATCATGGCAATTTTCTTTAATTATATTATCATGAGAAATTTGATGCTTGATAATTGTTTTGTGATATAAAGGTGGTAATATCATAGTTGTGCTAGTTGAGTAATTGTGGAATTGAAAAATACTTGTGTTGGAGTTTGTGATTCCCGTAGCATGCACGCATGGTGAACCGTTATATAACGAAGTCGGAGCATGAGGTATTTATTGATTGTCATCCTTTGTGTGGCGGTCGGGATCACGCGATGGTTAACTCCTATCAACCCTTCCCCTAGGAGCATGCGTACATAGTAGTACTTTGCTTTGAGGGCTAATAATTTTTTGAAATAAGTATATGAGTTCTTTATGACTAATGTGACTCCATGGATTATATGCACACTTACCTTTCCGCAATTTTCTAGCCTCTTCGGTACCGTACATTGACCTTTCTCACCTTGAGAGTTGGTGCAAACTTCGCCGGTGCATCCAAAATTCGTGATATGATACGCTCTATCACACATAAACCTCCTTATATCTTCCTCAAAACAGCCACCATACCTACCTATTATGGCATTTCCATAGCCATTCCGAGATATATTGCCATGCAACTTTCCATCGTTTCGCTTATCATGACACGCCCATCATTGTCATATTGCTTTGCATGATCATGTAGTTGACATTGCATTTGTGGCAAAGCCACCATTCATAATTCTTTCATACATGTCGCTCTTGATTCATTGCATATCCGCTACACCACCGGAGGCATCCACATAGAGTCATATTTTGTTCTAAGTATTGAGTTGTAATTCATGAGTTGTAAGTAAATAAAAGTGCGATGATCATCATTATTAGAGCATTGTCCCAAGTGAGGAAAGGATGATGGAGACTATGATTCCCCACAAGTCGGGATGAGACTCGGACGAAAAAAGAGGCCATAAAAAAGAGAGAAAAGGCCCAAATAAATAAAAAAAATGAGAGAAAAAGAGAGAAGGGACAATGTTACTATCCTTTTACCACACTTGTGCTTCAAAGTAGCACCGTAATCTTCATGATAGAGAATCTCTCGTTTTGTCCTTTCATATACTAGTGGGAAATTTCATTATAGAACTTGGCTTGTATATTCCAATGATGGGCTTCCTCAAATGCCCGAGGTCTTCGTGAGAAAGCAAGTCGGATGCACACCCACTTAGTTTCTTTTGTTTGAGATTTCATACACTTATAGCTCTAGTGCATCCGTTGCATGGCAATCCCTACTCCTTGCATTGACATCAATTGATGGGCATCTCCATAGCCTATTGATTAGCCTCGTTGATGTGAGACCTTCTCCTTTTTTGTCTTCCCACATAACCCCTACCATTATACCTATTTCCACCATAGTGCTATATCCATGGCTTGCGCTCATGTATTGCGTACGAGTTGAAAAGGCTTAAGCGCGTTAAAAAGTATGAACCAATTGCTTGGCTAAAACCGAGGTTGTACATGATATGAATATGTGGGGAAGATGGAGCATAGCCAGACTATATGATTTTGTAGGGATAACTTGCTTTGGCTATGTTATTTTGATAAGACATAATTGCTTGGTTAGCATGCTTGAAGTATTATTGTTTTTATGTCAACATTAAACTTTTATCTTGAATCATATTAAATCTGAACATTCGTGCCACAATAAGAAGAATTACATTGAAAATTATGCTAAGTAGCATTCCACATCAAAAATTCTGTTTTTATCATTTACCTACTCAAGGACGAGCAGGAATTAAGCTTGGGGATGCTTGATACGTCTCCAACGTATCTATAATTTTTGATTGTTCCACGCTATATTATATTCCATTTTGGACATTATTGGGCTTTATTATACACTTTTATATTATTTTTGGGACTAATCTATTAACCGGAGGCCCAGCCCAGAATTGATGTTTTTTGCCTATTTCAGAGTTTCGCAGAAAAAGAATATCAAACGGAATGAAACCTTCGGGAACGTGATTTTTGGAACGAACATGATCCAGAGGACTTGGACCCTACGTCAAGACATCAACCAGGAAGGCACAAGGTAGGGGGCGCCCTACCCCCCTGGGCGCGCCCTCCACCCTTGTGGGCCCCATGTTGCTCCACCGACGTACTTCTTCCTTCTATATATACCTACGTACCCCAAACTACTAGATACAGAGCCAAAAACCTAATTCCACCGCCGCAACCTTCTGTACCCGTGAGATCCCATCTTGGGGCCTTTTCCGGAGCTCCGCCGTAGGGGGCATCGATCACGGAGGGCTTCTACATCAACACCATAGCCTCTCCGATGATGTGTGAGTAGTTTACCTCAGACCTTCGGGTCCATAGTTATTAGCTAGATGTCTTCTTCTCTCTCTTTGGATCTCAATACAATGTTCTCCTCGATCTTCTTGGAGATCTATTCGATGTAACTCTTTTTGCGGTGAGTTTGTCGAGATCCGATGAATTGTGGGTTTATGATCAAGATTATCTATGAACAATATTTGAATCTTGTATGAATTCTTTTATGTATGATTGGTTATCTTTGCATGTGTCTTCGAATTATCAGTTTGGTTTGGCCTACTAGATTGATCTTTCTTGCAATGGGAGAAGTGCTTAGCTTTGGGTTCAATCTTATGCTGTTTTCGATCCCGTGATGAGGGGAAACGATGGTATTGTATTGTTGCCATCGAGGATAAAAAGATGGGGTTTATATCATATTGCTTGAGTTTATCCCTCTACATCATGTCATCTTGCTTAATGCGTTACTCTATTCTTATGAACGTAATACTCTAGATGCATGCTGGATAGCGGTCGATGTGTGGAGTAATAGTAGTAGATGCAGGCAGGAGTCGGTCTACTTGTCGCGGACGTGATGCCTATATACATGATCATGCCTAGATATTCTCATAATTATGCACTTTTCTATCAATTGCTCGACAGTAATTTGTTCACCCACCGTAATACTTATGCCATCTTGAGAGAAGCCACTAGGGAAACGTATGGCCCCCGGGTCTATTTTCCATCATATTAATCTTCCGTCAACTAGTTATTTCTGCCGCCGTTTATTTTGCAATCTTTACTTTTAATCTTTATCATAAAAATACCAAAAATATTATCTTATCATCTCTATCAGATCTCACTTTTGCAAGTGGCCGTGAAGGGATTGACAACCCCTTTATCGCGTTGGTTGCAAGGTTCTTATTTGTTTGTGTAGGTATGAGGGACTTGCGTGTGGCCTCCTACTGGATTGATACCTTGGTTCTCAAAAACTGAGGGAAATACTTACGCTACTTTGTTGCATCACCCTTTCCTCTTCAAGGGAAAACCAACGCATGCTGAAGAGGTAGCATGGCGCATCACCTATATGAAGCTATGGATGAACTTTATGAAATGACATCTTGTATATTTCGTACATATCCTTGTACGTCATCATGGTGGCTCCAAAGTGCTGAAAACTCCACCAGAAAACTCCGTTCTTGTTCCCCTTGTGCATGCCATCATCTCCATGCTTGATCATGCTCTAATATTCATCCTTGTTGTCCAATCTAGGCCCTTCATTTGTAAGAAAAACAAACACATCTAATTTAGGCAGCATCATATTCTCATGAACATTAAATCGTTACCAAGCAGCGGAAGTAGCTGGTAATTTATTGGGGGGCGCGAGCTCGAGTAATTGGTCCATATAAGTAACAACAGGGATTGTGGGTGTAAATGTGGTAGTGATGTCCTCATCATTGATACGTCTCCAATGTATCTATAATTTTTTATTGTTCCATGCTATTATATTATCTGTTTGGATGTTTTATATGCATTAATATGCTATTTTATATTATTTTTGGGACTAAAATATTAACCCAGAGCCAAGTACCAGTTTTATGTTTTTTCCTTGTTTTTGAGTTTTACAGAAAAGGAATATCAAACGGAGTCCAAACGGAATAAAACTTTACGATGATTTTTCTTGGACCAGAAGACACGCATGGGAGTTGGAAAGGAAGGCAGAAGAGTCTTAAGGGCTCCACAAGCCCTCAGGGCGCACCCTAGGGGGGTGCGCCCCCTGGCGTGTGGGCCCCACGAGACTCCTCCAACCCTAATCTCTGGCCTATAAATTCAGAAATATTCCGGAACGACCAGAAGCGTCCACCAAAATACTTTTCCGCCGCTATAACCTTCTGTACCCATGAGATCCCATATTGGGACCTTTTCCGGCACCCTGCCGGAGGGGGATTCGATCATGAAGGGCTTCTACATCAACTCTATTTCCCTTCCGATGAAGCGTGAGTAGTTTACCACAAACCTACGGGTCCATAGCTAGTAGCTAGATGGCTTCTTCTCTCTCTTTGATCTTCAATACCATGTTCTCCTCGATGTTCTTTAAGATCTATCCGGTGTAATATTCTTTTATGGTGTGCTTGTCGAGATCAGATGAATTGTGGATGTATGAACAGATTATCTATGGATATTATTCGAATCTTCTCTGAATTCTTATATACATGATTTGATATCTTTGTGTTTCTTTTCGAATTATCGGTTTGGTTTCGCCAACTAGATTGGCTTTTATTGCAATGGGAGAGGTGCTTAGTTTTGGGTTCAATCTTGCGGTGTCCTCACCTAGTGACAAAGTAGGGGTAGTGAGGCACGTATTTGTATTTTTTGCCATCAAGGGTAAAAAGATGGGTTTTCATCATATTGCTTGACTTTATCCCTCTACATCATGTCATCTTGCTTAAGGCGTTACTCTGTTCTTATGAACTTAATACTCTAGATGCATGTTGGATAGCGGTCGGTGTGTGGAGTAATAGTAGTAGATACATAATTGTTTTGGTCTACTTGACACGGATGTGATTCCTATATTCATATTCATTGCCTTGGATATCGTCATAACCTTGCGCTTTTCTATCAATTGCTCGGCAATAATTTTTTCGCCCATTGTATTATTTTCCTTCAGGAGAGAAGCCTGTAGTGAAACCTATGGCCCCAGGGTCTATTTTTCATCATATTTTTTCAGATCTATAAACCAAAAAACCCAAAAATATCTCGCTTCAATTTATTTAATTTTACTTTGTTTTATGTTTTAGTAATCATTTATATCTATCTCTATCAGATCTCACCTTTGCAAGTGACTGTGAAGGGATTGACACCCCCTTTATCGCGTTGGGTGCAAGTGTTTGATTGTTTGTGCAGGTGCATAGATTGGAGACTTGCTTGTATCTCCTACTGGATTGATACCTTGGTTCTTAACTGAGGGAAATACTTATCTCTACTTTGCTGCATCACCCTTTCCTCTTCAAGGGAAAAACCAACGCAAGCTCAAGAAGTAGCAGGAAGAATTTCTGGCGCCGTTGCCGGGGAGATCTACATCAAGCCTACCAAGTACCCACCATAAACTCTCATCTCTTGCATTAATTATTTGCCATTTGCCTCTCGTTTTCCTCTCCCCCACTTCTAAAATGATTTTAGAAAAATACAAAAATATTTGCCTTTTTATTTGCCTTCTTTTCGTTTGCTCTTATGTCTTACATGGTTTGTTTGCATGTTTCCTTGCCGTAATTGTGTATTTGTTCCAAAATAGAAAGAAAAAAGTTTATGGACCCTCATCCACTTGCTAATCTTTTTTAAAAGATCCAATTATGATGAACCAATTGCTCGTGAGTTGAGTGTACTAGATTATCTTTATGAAGTTTTGCTTGAAATTCGTGAATCTGAAAATTGTGATGAAATTTATGAAGTGATTCACGATAGCTCCTTGAATGAAAAGCATGATTGCAATGATGTTATTATAGATTCTATTAATGTCAATTGTGCCAATAAAATGCAAAACCCTAACCTTGGGGATGCTAGTTTTGCTATGTCCACTACTTATTGCAATGATCATGATTGGGGTGATAATGCCTCTTATGATCTTGAAAATTTATTTAAGCCTCATGATAATAATGTTTGCAATAATATTGAAAGTGGGTTTGGAAGAGTGTCGACTCTAGGTAATAATGATCCCACTACTTTGGAGCATGATCAATCTTATGAATTTTTTGATAAAAGTCGGCTTGGAGAGGTCATGAATTTATTTGATAATCCCACTATTTTAGAAGAGTGTCAACTTTGCATGCATGTGGATCATGAAGAGAAAATTTTATGTGATAGCTATATTATTGAAGTTGACCATGATCCCACATGTAATTATTATGAGAGAGGAAAATATGGTTGCAGAAATTTTCATGTTACTAAATTACCTCTTGTTATGTTGAGATTGTGAATGTTTTATTCCTCTCCTTTGCATATGCTAGATCTTTCTTGTTTTGGTAATTTGTTTGCTTATAAGATTCCTATGCATAGGAAGAATGTTAGAGTTAAACTTGTTTGTCACATGTTTTATGATGCTCTCTTTGTTTCATTGATATCTTTCATGTGAGCATCATTAAAATTATCAACGCCTAGCTTAATGGCTTTAAAGAAAAGCATTTGTTGGGAGACAATCCAATATTTTTTATTATCTGTTTTTATGAGTTTACACATTATTACCTCTGTAGTAATTGTGTTTTGGTGTTTTAATTAGTGTTTGAGCCAAGTAAGACCTTTGGGACGGCTTACGGTGATAGTTGATTTGATCTTGCTGAAAAACAGAAACGTTTTCGCCCGGTAAAATAATTTTCACTATTCACAGAAGCGTGATAAAATACTGATTTTTCTGCACAAGATTTATATACAAATTTCCTATGTTGTCCTAATTTTTAAGAATTCTTGGAGTTATAGAAGTATTCGAAGTTTCTAGATTGCTATAGACTGTTCTGTTTTTTACATATTCTGTTTTCTATGTGTTGTTTGCTTATTTTGATGAATCTATGGGTAGTATCGGGGGGTATGTGATACATCTACAACGTATCTATAATTTTTTATTGTTCCATGCTATTATATTATCTGTTTTGGATGTTTATATGCATTAATATGCTATTTTATATTATTTTGGGACTAACCTATTAACCTAGAGCCCAATGCCAGTTTCTGTTTTCTTCCTTGTTTTTGAGTTTCACAGTAAAGGAATACCAAACGGAATGAAACCTTCACGATGATTTTTCTTGGACCAGAAGACAACCAGGAGACTTGGAGATGAAGTTGGAGGAGCCATGTGACGCCCGGATAATTAGGCTACAGTAAACCCCGTTAATGATGCCCCGTCACCTCTGTCACAGTAGTTGATCTTGGGTAAAACCGATCCAAATTCAAATTTGAAAATCAAGTTAAACAACAAAAGTTTCAAAACATTAAAACTAAAATGCCCGGTTTGCGACAAATAATCCATACATTATTTTGGTGAAGAAACCACAATTTTATAAAGTAACTAATTTTTCTAAGATAAGTAAACAGTAGCTGAAACGATTATTTAAACATCTCTTAAATGATTAAATTATTGAAAACCTATTTTATAACTACAAACATAATTATGGTAGTGGTATAACTACTATTACTAATTTTGGTGCTAACTATATGATTTACAAAACAAAAACAATTTGAAAGATTAAATAAAAGAAAAGAAAATACAAAAAGGCGAAAACACAACTAACAAAAGGATAGAGGGAAAACCTCTAATCCCTCGGGCCAACCGACCCCATTGCAGCCCAACCGCCCATCCGTCCACACCTCTCCCCTTATCCCCCCACCGAACCAAACCCTAACCCACTCGCTCCCACTCCTCCCCACGCCTCCACCTTCCCCCTCCCGATCCAACTGGATCGAGGCAAACCCCCCTCTCCCCTTGATCTCGCCCGCCTCTCTCTCCCTTTCCCCTCGTGCGGATCCCGTCGGTGGCAACCGACGCCCCCGACCCCCCCGCTGCCGTCGCGCACCATGGCGCCTCCGCCCTCGTCGCCGAACCCCGACGCCGCCGGTTCTGCCCGCCCGCCGCCGAGAGCCGCCCATCCTCGTTACGCCGGACGCCCGACTCGCCGACGGACGCCGCCGCGGAGCCGCTCCACGTCGCCTCGCCTCCTCATCGGCTCGCTTAAGCCTCACGGACGTCCTCATCCGCTCCGTCGTCGGACCACCCTAACCTTCCCCGAGCCCGCTGCCCGTGCCCTACTCCCCTTGTGAGCTCCCCTCTCTCCGTCTGCCGCCATGTCATCACTTCTGCAGACGCACTGCCATCGCTTCAGACGGCGCCGCCCGTGCTCACTGCGGCCTCGTCTCGCCTGGGCGTGCCGTCGCACCGAAGCCGCACCAGCAGTGCTTCTCCTTCCCGGAGGCCAGACTGCCGTGGCCCGCACCACCGCAGCCCTCGCTACCTCCGACGCGACCACCACAACCCCCTTGCACGGTCCAGCGGCCAGATCGCCGCCACCGTGCCTACCTCCGCCGCCACGGCGCCTGTTGCCGCACCACCCTGCTCCGCCCTGCTGTGGCACGGTGCTCCCTTCCTGGTGGGATCTGGTGTGCGGGCACCCCTTTCCCGCACCCGTTAGCCCACACCCACTAAGGCCCCTAGGGCCAATGGCATGTGGGGCCTATCCCCTCAAACGTTAAAAAAAGAAAATAAATTAATAAATAAAAGTATATAATAATTAAAATGTTAATTAATTAAAGGATTAATTAACTTAATTAATTCAAATTAGATTAACCTAATCATTTAGTTAAAGCTAATTAACCCTGATTAATTACTATGAGACTGACATGCGGGACCCACATGTCAGTTGACCACCAACGCCTCTGATTGATCGCCGACGTCATCTCGACGCCATGCTAACGCCAAGATGCACTGCTCGATAATGTTGAATTTAAATAATTAAATAAATCCTAAAAATGAATTAAATCTCTTAAAATTAATATAAAATAAACCGTAGCTCGGATGGAAAAACTTTGTACATGAAAGTTACTCAGAACGACGAGACGAATCCGGATACGCAGCCCGTTCGTCCACCACACATCCCTAGCATAGCAAACACGCAACTTTCCCCCTCCGGTTCATCTGTCCGAAAACACGGAACACTGGGGATACTTTCCCGGATGTTTCCCCCCTTCACGGGTATCACCTCATACCGCGTTAGGACACGTCTAGCTCTGGTTGTTGTCCTGTTATGCACTTGCTTGCTATGTATTTACTGTTTCTCCCCCTCTTCTCTCCGGTAGACCCCATGACGATGTCGATGCCCCCGTGGTCGACTCACGCTATCGACGACCCTCCTTCTTGTCTCGAGCAACCAGCAAGCCCCCCTTGATCACCAGATATCGCCTACTCTCCTCTATGCTGCTTGCGTTAGAGTAGTGTAGCATGTTACTGCTTTCGTTATTCCTATCATGATGCATAGCCTGTCCTTGCTACTACTGTTCATACCTTTACCTGCAATCCTACTTGCTTAGTATAGGATGCTAGTTTTTCCATCTGTGGCCCTACATTCTTGTCCGTCTGCTGTGCTATACTATCGGGTCGTGATCACTTGGGAGGTGATCACGGTATATACTATATACTTTATACATGATACATGTGGTGACTAAAGTCGGGTCGGCTCGAGGAGCACTGCGAGTGATTCACGGATTGGGGCTGAAAGGACCTTTGTCCCGACGGCCCTCGTGTGGATCTTTGTGGCGGAGCGACAGGCAGGTTGAGACCGCCTAGGAGAGAGGTGGGCTGGCCTGTTCGGGCGCTCGCGGATACTTAACACGCTTAACGAGATCTTGGTATTTGATCTGAGAAAGGTCGTTGACCTTATACGCACTAACCGCCACGTGGGACAAGATATGGGCAACCGGCGTCGTGGTATCACCGGCACTTCGTGACATCACGATCGAAGCGGCGCTTGGATTGGATCGAACGCCGCTAGGCTAGGTCTGCTTCCGCCGTTCGCAACATGCAGGTGTGCTAAGGGCGATGGGCCTGCACTTCGGCGCTTAGGATTAGACCGGCGGTCTTGACCTCTCTGTTGTGCCTAGGTGGGGCTGCGACGTGTTGATCTTCCGCGGCCGGGCATGACCCAGGAAAGTGTGTCCGGCCAAATGGGATCAAGCGTGTCGGGTAATGTGGTGCACCCCTACAGGGAAGTTAATCTATTCGAATAGCCGTGATCTTCGGTAACAGGACGACTTGGAGTTGTACCTTGACCTTATGACAACTAGAACTGGATACTTAATAAAACACACCCTTCCAAGTGCCAGATACAACCCGGTGGTCGCTCTCTAACACAACATTGAGGAGGGGATCGCCGGGTAGGATTATGCTATGCGATGCTACTTGGAGGACTTCAGTCTACTCTCTTCTACATGCTGCAAGACGGAGGTGTCGAGCGTAGTCTTCGACGTGATTAGCTATCCCCTCTTATTCGGCATTCTGCAGTTCAGTCCACCGATATGGCCCTTTACACATATATCCATGCATATGTAGTGTAGCTCCTTACTTGTAGTACTTTGGATGAGTACTCACAGTTGCCTTGTTCCCCTTTTCCCCTTTCTTTACCCGATTGCTGCAACTGACGATGGAGCCTAGGAGCAGACGTCACCGCCGATGACGACTACTACACCGGAGGCGCCTACTACTACGTGCAGCCCGCTGGACGATTTACCAGGAGTAATTAGGAGGATCCAGGCGGAGGCCTGCGCTCTCTTCGATCAGATCCCGTTTGTGCTAGCCTTCTTAAGGCAAACTTGTTTAACTTATGTCCAGACTCAGATATTGTTGCTTCCGCTGACTCGCCTATGATCGAGCACTTGTATTCGAGCCCTCGAGGCCCCCGGCTTGTATTATGATGCTTGTATGACTTATTTATGTTTTAGAGTTGTGTTGTGATATCTTCCGTGAGTCTCGATCTTGATCGCATACATTTGCGTGCATGATTAGTGTACGATTGAATCAGGGCGTCACAAGTTGGTATCAGGGCGCATCGCCTGTAGGAATCCCCTTCCACACTCCTTGGCCAAGTTGAGTCTAGACTTTACAAAACTTTTACTAACATGGCTGTGCGCCCATGGGCCCACGCCGCCATTGGGTGGTATTAGGATCTTTTACTCCTCGACCTTTACTCGGGATTCTCAACGCTCTTCTATTCGGGTTAAACGATTTTTACTAAAATCTAACTTTAGGTTCTCGAAAATACTTTCTCCCGAGAGGCCCTTCACCAGATGATCACCGATCGCACTGTAAGATTTCGGAGATACTCTTTGATATTCTCTCGAGACTTTGTGCCCATCACTTTTGCTATTCCCGACCACCGATAAATCCATATGGAAAACTACTTACACTTGCCATTCATACGATCATCCCCCATTGATCTTGTTATTACAAGATACCCTGAAGTTTTCTCTATTGTTCCGAGAATACTTTGTGCCTACTGCCTAGCAGTTCTTTGCCACATGAATACCCCTTCAAATAAATACTCGCACTTGTCGAGTATCTGCTCATCCCCAGTTGTTCATGTGTTTCACAAAAGTCTTCAAAATACTATTTGATCTTCCGAAAATCCTCTGGAGCCTTGGCTCTTGAAATTCTTGCTTGCTTGCATTATGGTTAATCCCATAAGTCTCGTAGTCTTATTGACATTCCTTGTCATTATCATTTTGAGTCTGTTGACTCAATATGTTTGCGAATACACGCAATCATCATTGATCCTTATAAATTACTTTTCCGGCTGAGCTGCCATTCTTTTAACTGGAATTGGTTCTCGACCAATCCAATTGTCGTTGATTGTACCCTAAGGCTATTCAACTTATCCATCCTAATCAGGGCCTTGCTTCTGATCCCTTGATTTGGAAATCATAATTCCTTTGCATTTGACAATTGAGTTAGTCAGTTGTTTCTATAATCTGATCTCCTTGCATTCTTCTTCCTCTAGTTGAGTACCGATGCTCACGTTAGATCCCTTGTGGACCACCAGATCCTTTGTCGGATTTTATCTGACAACACCCTTCATATTCAATAACCTTGTGAGCCTTTCCTCTGATACATAATGCCTTTGGTAAATTGTATCCTCTGCTTTCTCAACCATGTTCTGCCTTCGAGCTTGAGTTAATTACTTCTAAAGATTCTGGTATATGATTCTAAGATGCCCCGATGGGTTGAACCTATGCCTTCCTTAATATATGTGAACTCGAAAGTTTTCACGAGTCGTACTCTTCTGGTATTTTGCCAGATAAAATTTCAACACTACAACTTCATTGAACGCGAGAAGTGAATGAAAGGTTGTGCATTGGAGAAGTGGGAGTCGACCTTGAACTTTGTGTTCATGCCCATGGACACGATGTAGAACTTATCATGAAATCTTCTCTTAAATTAAGTATTCCCTTGGTATAAGTTCATCTTATATCTGGGATCCGCCTTTCTCCGATGAAGTGTGAGTAGTTTACTCCAGACCTTGGTCCATAGTTAGTAGCTAGATGGCTTCTTCTCTCTTTTGGATCTCAATACAATGTTCTCCTCTCCGTGGAATCTATTCGATGTAATCTTCTTTTTGCGGTGTGTTTGTTGAGATGATGAATTGTGGGTTTATGATCAAGTTTATCTATGAACAATATTTGAATCTTCTCTGAATTCTTTTATGTATGATTGGTTATCTTTGCAAGTCTCTTGAATTATCGTTTGGTTTGGCCTACTAGATTGGTTTTCTTGCAATGGGAGAAGTGCTTAGCTTTGGGTTCAATCTTGCGGTGTCCTTTCCCGGTGTGATGGGGGCAGCAAAACACGTATTGTATTGTTGCCATCGAGGATAACAAGATGGGTTTTATCATATTGCATGATTTATCCTCTACATCATGTCATCTTGCTAAGGCGTTACTGTTTTCTTGAACTTAATACTCTAGATGCATGTTGGATAGCGGTGATGAGTGGAGTAATAGTAGTAGATCAAGGCGAGTCGGTCTACTTGTCTCGGACGTGATGCCTATATACATGATCATACCTAGATATTCTCATAACTATTCTCAATTCTATCAATTGCTCAACAGTAATTTGTTCACCCAGTAGAATACTTATGCTCTTGAGAGAAGCCACTAGTGAAATCTATGGCCCGGGTCTATTCTCATCATATCAATCTTCCATCACTTTATTGCTTTGCTTTTTACTTTGCCTTTATTTTACTTTGCATCTTTATACCAAAATACCAAAAATATTATCTATCATCTATCAGATCTCACTCTAAGTAGTAGTGAAGGTTGACAACCCTAATCGCGTTGGTTGCGTTAAGCTATTGTTTTGTGTTGGTGCTGAGGGACTTGCGTGGCCCTCCTCTGGATTGATACCTTGGTTCTCAAAACAGAAATACTTACTCTACTCACGGTGCATCACTTCCTCTGAGGAAATCAGCGGCTCAAGAGTAGCGCCCTCCACCTCGTGGGTATGTTGCTCAACATTACTTCTTCCTTCTATATATACCTCACCCCCCAAACTACTAGATCTGAATGAAAAACCTAATTCACATGTGACCTTACGTACCTGAGATCCCATCTTGGGGCCTTTAGAACTCCATGGGAGGCATGAAATCACGGAGGCTTCTACATCAACACCATAGCCTCTCCATTAAATTAATGACAGTGGTTACCTCGAGACAACCCGGGTCCATAGTTATTAGCTAGATGGCTTCTTCTCTCTGTTGGATCCTCAATGTTCTCCCCTCTCAAGTGGAATCTATTGATGTAATCTTCTTTATGTATGATTGTGTTATGTTTGCAAGTCTCTTGGTGCTCGGTTTGGTTTGGCCCTCTTTGGATTGATCTTTCTTGCAATAAATTCTTAGCTTTGGGTTCAATCTTGCGGTGTCCTTTCGGTGTGGTAGAGGCGTGAAGGCACGTGTTATTATTGTTGCCATCGAGGATAACAAGATGGGGTTTATATCATATGCATGAGTTTATCCTCTACATCATGTCATCTTACTTAAAAGCGTTACTCTTTGTTCTTATGAACAATACTCTAGATTATCTTTGGATGCGATCGATAATGTTAGATAATAGTAGTGGGCATGAAGAATTCGGTCTACTTATGTCAGCGGACGTGATGCTTATATACATGAACATACCTAGATATTCTCATAACTATGCTCAATTCTATCAATTGCTCCTTAATTTGTTCACCCAAGTAATATTTATGCTCTCGAGAGAAGCCACTAGTGAAACCTATGGCCCGGGTCTATCTTCCATCATATTAATCTTCCAACTTTTCAGCTATTTTTATTTTATTTTACTTTGCATCTATTATAAAATACCAAAATATTATCCTATCATATCATGATTTCACTCCGTGAAAGTGACCATGAAGGGATTGACAACCTTTTATTCGCGTTGGTTGCGAGGATTTATTTGTTTGTGTAGCAGGACTTTAAATGCGTGGCCTCTATTGGATTGATACGGTTCTCAAAAATGAGGGAAATACTTACGGCGCTACTGCATATTCCTTTCTTCTTCAAGGGAAAACCAACCCGATTAACAAGAGGTAGAGAAGGATTTAAGCATGTTGCAGGAGTCTCGCAAAGTCAACTCTGATACCCATCACAAACCCTTATCTCCCTTACATTATTTGCCATTTCCTCTCCCAGCTTCACCCTTGCCATTTATTGTGCCTCTCTTTTTAAAATCCTTCCTCTCTCTTTTGCCCTTGCTCTTTCTCTGGGTTATGTCTGAAATTGGGAAAATTATTGTCGATAGACAATAGCAATATCATGGAAAATTCTGATGCTCCTGCTGAAGACCCCCTATCTTACATACAAAATTCGAATTGGTAGTGGTAATATTATTGGAAAAGGAGTTATCCAAGATTTCTTTACTTGTGCCGTTGTTTGCCTTCTATGGGTAGTTCTATTCTTTATAGATCTAGTAGTCTTGCGGGCCTTTATCACCATGCTTGTAGTTGAACTTGGAGACAATTTATACTTGCATCCTTGCATACAAAGGATTTTCCTAGAATTTTCTAATATTGAGCATTCTTACATTGGCGTGTTGCTACTATCTTTTGTCATTGAGTTTATATTATAATAAAAGAGGCCAAAAAATCTAGCATTATAGGGTGGGCGCTGGCGAATCCTCCCATAGAGGCTATCCTCTTTGATCAAGAAGAAATAATGTGTTTCCAATCTCTAGACTATTTGCTTTCAATGAAAATATTCAAAATAGGGTTCATACCAATGGTCTAGTTGATAGAATTTCTAAACTAATAATGATTTGGCTATTGAAATAATGGACTAGGATATTCTCTCGGTATAGGCTCACCAGGATTACATGAAAGAATGCTTATAATATTGATGAATTGTATGCAATCTGAAGGGCGAAGGAGGAACCTATACCTCCTAAAGTTGATCTTGGGACTTTTGTCCATTAAATTTAACCATTTGTTACTTTTTCTTGCCCCAAAAGAAACTTGCTGCTGAACATAGAGAATATGAAATGATTTTTTAATGATCTATCCTATTATTATGGCAATAGCTAGATCTATCCTTGCTTTTATGCCTAGCTAGGGGTGTTAAGCGATAGCGCTTTGGGAGGCAACCCAATTTTATTTTAGTTTTTGCTTTTGCTTCTGTTTAGAAATAAATGTATGATCTAGCCTCTGGTTAGATGTGTTTTTATGTTTTAATTAGTGTTTGTGCCAAGTTTAACCTATAGGATCTTCTTGGATGATAGTTATTTGATCTTGCTGAAAATTCCAGAAACTTTCTGTTCACGAAAATAATTGTTAAATATCACTAGAACGTGATAAAATATTGATTCCATTCTGCTGATCAATAAACAAATTGTCTAGGTCGTCCTATTTTGCTGAATTTTGGAGTTCAGAAGTTTGTGTTAGTTACAGATTACTACAGACTGTTCTGTTTTTGACAGATTCTGTTTTAGTGTGGGAGGTCGAGGGTCCACCAAGTGGGGCCACCAACCCCGAAGGCTCGTGGGCCAAGTGTGGGAGGGAACCAGCCCCAAGGGGCTGGTGCGCTTCACAAGAGGCCCAAGCGGGAGGGAGAGTGGGAGGGCAAACCCTAGGCAGATGGGCCCTAAGGCCCACCCTAGGCGCCTCCCTCTCTCCCCCTTGGCCGCCCCTAGATGGGATCTAGGGCTGGCCGCACCCTTGGGGTGGGAAACCCTAAAGGGGCAGCCCTTTCCCCTATATATACTTGAGGTTTTGGGGCTGCCATACACATGAGAACCTCTCCTCTTGGTGCAGCCTCGCCTCTCCTCCTCCTCCTCTCCCTTGGTGCTTGGCGAAGCCTGCTGGGATTGCCACGCTCCTCCACCACCACCATGCCATTGTGCTTCTGCTGGATGGAGTCTTCCTCAACCTCTCCTCTCTCCTTGCTGGATCAAGGCATGGGAGGCGCCACGGCTGTACGTGTGTTGAACGCGGAGGTGCCGTCCGTTCGGCACTAGGATCTCCGGTGATTTGGATCACGACGAGTCGACTCCTTCAACCCCGTTCTCATGAACGCTTCCGCTTAGCGATCTACAAGGGTATGTAGATGCACTCTCCTTCCCTCGTTGCTGGTTTCTCCATAGATAGATCTTGGTGACACGTAGGAAAATTTTGAATTTCTGCTCGTTCCCCAACGATGGCATCATGAGCTAGGTCTATTGCGTAGATTCTTTGCACGAGTAGAACACAAAGTAGTTGTGGGCGTTGATTTTGTTCAATATGCTTACCGTTACTAGTCCAATCTTGTTTCGACGGTATTGTGGGATGAAGCGGCCGGACCGACCTTACGCACTCTTCGTGAGGCAGGTTCCACGGAATGACATGCACTTGGTGCATAAGGTGGCTAGCGGTGCCGTCTCCCACTTTAGTCGGAACGGATTCGATGAAAAGGGTCCTTATGAAGGGTAAATAGCAATTGGCATATCACGTTGTGGTTTTGCGTAGGTAAGCGTTCTTGCTAGAAACCCATAGCAGCCACGTAAAACATGCAAACAACAATTAGAGGGCGTCTAACTTGTTTTTGCAGGGTATGCTATGTGATGTGATATGGCCAAGAAGAATGTGATGAATGATATGTGATGTATGAGATTGATCATGTTCTTGTAATAGGAATCACGACTTGCATGTCGATGAGTATGACAACGGCGAGAGCCATAGGAGTTGTCTTTTGTATGACCTGTGTCATTAAACAACGCCATGTAATTACTTTACTTTATTGCTAACCGGTAGCCATAGTAGTAGAAGTAATAGTTGGCGAGACAACTTCATGAAGACACGATGATGGAGATCATGATGATGGAGATCATGGTGTCATGCGGTGACGATGATGATCATGGAGCCCGAAGATGGAGATCAATGGAGCTATATGATATTGGCCATATCATGTCACTACTATATAATTGCATGTGATGTTTATTATGTTTATGCATCTTGTTTACTAAGAACGACGGTAGTAAATAAGATGATCCCTTACAACAATTTCAAGAAGTGTTCTACCCTAACTGTGCACCGTTGCTAAAGTTCGTCGCTTCTAAGCACCACGTGATGATCGGGTGTGATGGATTCTTACGTTCACATACAATGGGTGTAAGACAGATTTACACACGTGAAACACTTAGGGTTAACTTGACGAGCCTAGCATATACAGACATGGCCTCGGAACACGAGAGACCGAAAGGTCGAGCATGAGTCGTATAGTAGATCGATCAACATGAAGATGTTCACCGATGATGACTAGTCCGTCTCACGTGATGATCGGACACGGCCTAGTTGACTTGGATCATGTAATCACTTAGATGACTAGAGGGATGTCTATCTGAGTGGGAGTTCATGAGATGAACTTAATTATCCTAAACATAGTCAAAAGATCTTTGCAAATTATATCGTAAGCTCGCGCTTTAGTTCCACTGTTTAGATATGTTCCTAGAGAAAATATAGTTGAAAGTTGACGATGGCGATTATGCGGACAGAGAAAGCTTATGTCCTTAATGCACCGCTCGGTGTCTTTGAACCCCAAGCGTCGTTTGTGGATGTTGCGAACATCGGACATACACGTTTTGATAACTACGTGATAGTTCGGTTAAATGGTTTAGAGTAGAGGCACCAAAGGCGTTTCTCGAAACATATAAGATGTTTCGAGGGCTGAAATTGGGATTTCAGGCTTGTGCCCACGTCAAAAGGTATAAGACCTCCGATGATTTTCTTATCCTGCAAACTAAGGAGAAAAGCTCAATCGTTGAGCTTGTGCTCAGATTGTCCGAGTGCAACAATCACTTGAATCGAGTGGGAGTTGATCTTCCGATGAGATAGTGATGTTTCTCCAAAGTCATTGCCACCAAGCTGCTAGAGCTTAGTGATGAACTATAACATATCAGGGATAGATATGATGATCCTTGAGGTATTCACGATGTTTGACACGCGAAAGTAGAAATCAAGAAGGAGCATCAATTGTTGATGGTTGGTGAAACCACTAGTTTCAAGAAGGGCAAGGGCAAGAAGGATACTTCATGAAGCGGCAAATCAGTTGCTGCTCCAGTGAAGAAACCCAGGTTGAACCCAAACCGAGACTAAGTGCTTACGTAATAAGGGAACAGCCCTTTGGAGCAGAATTACCCTAGATACTTGGTAGATGAGAAGGCTGGCAAGGTCGATAGAAGTATATTGGATATACATTATGTTAATGTGTACTTTACTAGTACTCCTAGTAGCACCAGGGTATTAAGATACCGGTTCGGTTGCTAAGTGTTAGTAACTCGAAATAAAGAGCTACGGAATAAGCGGAGACTAGCTAAAGGTGAGTGACGATATGTGTTGGAAGTGTTTCCAAGTTTGATGTGATCAAACATCGCACGCTCCCTCTACCATCAAGATTAGTGTTAAACCTAAATAATTGCATTTGGTGTTTGCGTTGAGCATAGACATGATTGGATTATGTCTATCGCAATCTGATTATTCATTTAAGGAGAATAATGGTTACTCTATTTATTTGAATAATACCTTCAATGGTCTTGCACCTAAAGGAATGGTTTATTGAATCTCGATCGTAGTGATACACATTTTCATGCCAAAAGATATAAGATAGTAATGATAGTACCACTTACTTGTGGCTTTGCCATGTAAGTCATATTGGTATAAAAGCATGAAGAAGCTCCATGTTGATGGATCTTTGGACTCACTCGTTTTGAAAAGTTTGAGACATGCGAACCATGTCTATTGGTGTATCGCATGAAGAAACTCCATGCAGATGGATCGTTTGGACTCACTTGATTTTGAATCACTTGAGATATGCAAATCATACCACATGGGCAAGATGGTGAAAAGCCTCGGTTTGATAAGATGGAACAAGATAGCAACTTGTTGGAAGTAACACATTTTGATGTGTGCAGTCCAATGAGTCTTTGAGGCATCTGATGAATATCGTTATGTTCTTACTTCACAGATGATTTGAGTAGATGTTGAGTATATTTACTTGATGAAACACAAGTCTGAATTATTGAATGGTTCAAGTAATTTCAGAGTGAAGTTGAAGATCTTCGTGACAAGAGGATAAAATGTCGTGATATGATCATAGAGATGAATATCTGAGTTATGAGTTTGGTACACAATTGAGACATTGTGGAAATTGTTTCACAATTAATACCGCCTGGAACACCATAGTGTGAGGGTGTGTCCGAACATCATAGTTGCACCCTATTGGATATGGTGCGTACCATGATGTCTCTCATCGAATTACCACTATCCTTTATGGGTTAGGCATTAGAGACAACCACATTCACTTTAAATAGGGCACCACGTAATTCCGTTGAGATGACACCATATGAACTATGGTTTAGAGAAACCTAAGCTGTCATTTCTTAAAGGTTTGGGGCTATGACGCTTATGTGAAAAAAGTTTCAGGTTGATAAGCTCGAACCCAAAGCGGATAAAATGCATCTTCATAGGACACCCAAAACAGTTGGGTATACCTCCTAATTCAGATCCGAAAGCAATAGGGATTGTTTCTTGAATCGGGTCCTTTCTCGAGGAAAAGTTTCTCTCGAAAGAATTGAGTGGGAGGATGGTGGAGACTTGATGAGGTTATTGAACCGTCACTTCAACAAGTGTGTAGCAGGGCACAGGAAGTTGTTCCTGTGGCGCCTACACCAATTGAAGTAGAAGCTTATGATAGTGATCATGAAGTTTTGGATCAAGTCACTACCGTACCTCGTGAGGGTGACAAGGATGCGTACTACTTGAGGTGGTACAGTAATCCTGTCTTGAAGGTCATGTTGCTAGACAACAATGAACCTCGAGCTATGGAGAAGCGATGGTGGGCCCAAATTCCGACAAATGGTTAGAAGCCATGAAATCCGAGATAGGATCCATGTATCGAGAACAAAGCATGGACTTTGGTGGACTTGCCCGATGATCGGCAAGCCATTGAGAATGGATCTTTAGAAGAAGGCGGACGTGGGCGGTAATATCACCGTCTATGAAGCTCGACTTGTGGCGAAGAGTTTTCACAAGTTCAAGGAGTTGACTACAATGAGATTTTCTCATCCGTAGCAATGCTTAAGTCCGTCGGAATCATGTTAGCATAAGCTGCATTTATGAAATCTGGCAGATGGATGTCAAAATGAGTTTCCTTACCAGTTTTTCGTAAGGAAAGGTTGTATGTGATACAATCAGAAAGTTTTGTCGATCCTAAGGATGCTAAAAGGTATGCTGGCTCCAGCGATCCTTTCTAAGGACTAGAGTAAGCATCTCGGAGTTGGAATGTGCTCTTTGATGAGATGATCAAAGATTTTGGGTTTATACAAAGTTTATGAGAAACTTGTATTTCCAAAGAAGTGAGTGGGAGCACTATAAATTTCGATGAGTATATGTTGTTGACATATTGATGATCGAAATGATGTAGAATTTCTGAAAGCATATAGGGTTATTTGAAAAGTGTTTTCAAGTGAAAACCTGGATTAAGCTACTTGAACAATTGAGCATCAAGATCTATGAGGATAGATAAAAAACGCTCAATAGTACTTTCAAATGAGCACATACCTTGACATAATCTTGAAAGTGTTCAAGATGGATCAGTCAAAGAAGGAGTTCTTGCCTAAGTTGTAAGGTATGAAGTTAAGAGTTAAAAGCTCGACCACGGCAGAAAAGAGAGAAAGGGCGAAGGTCGCCCCTATGCTTCGGACATAGGCTCTATAGTATGCTATCTTTGTGTACCGCGACCGAAGTGTGCCTTGCCATAAGTCAGTCAAGGGTACAAGAATGATCCGGGAATGGATCATTGGACAGCGGTCAAAATTGTCCTTGGAGTAAATAAGGACATGTTTCTCGATTATGGAGGTGATAAAGAGTTGGCGTAAAGGGTTACGTCGATGCAAGCTTTAACACCTATCCGAGTGACTCGAGTAGCAAACCGGATCGTATAGTGGAGCAACCATTTGGAATAGCTTCAAGTGGAGTGGAAGCAACATTTACAATATGACATAGAGAATTGCGAAGTACATACGGATCTGAATATTTGAACCGTTGACTAAAACCTCTCTCACAAGCAAAACATGATCAAACCCAGAACTCATTGAGTCTTAATCACATGATGATGTGAACTAGTTTAATGACACTAGTAAACTCTTTGGATGTTGGTCACATGGCGATGTGACCTGTGAGTGTTAATCACATGGCGATGTGAACTAGATTATTGACTCTAGTGCAAGTGGGAGACTGTTGGAAATATGCCCTAGAGGCAATAATAAATTAGTTATTATTATATTTCCTTGTTCATGATAATCGTTTATTATCCATGCTATAATTGTATTGATAGGAAACTCATATACATGTGTGGATACATAGACAACACCATGTCCCTAGTAAGCCTCTAGTTGACTAGCTCGTTGATCAATAGATGGTTACGGTTTCCTGACCATGGACATTGGATGTCATTGATAACGGGATCACATCATTAGGAGAATGATGTGATGGACAAGACCCAATCCTAAGCCTAGCACAAAGATCGTAGTTCGTATGCTAAAGCTTTTCTAATGTCAAGTATCTTTTCCTTAGACCATGAGATTGTGCAACTCCGGATACCGTAGGAATGCTTTGGGTGTACCAAACGTCTGGCGTAATCTGGGTGACTATAAAGGTGCACTACGGTATCTCCGAAAGTGTATGCATTGGGTTGGCACGAATCGAGGCTAGGATTTGTCACTCCGTGTGACGGAGAGGTATCTCTGGGCCCACTCGGTAGGACATCATCATAATGTGCACAATGTGACCAAGGGGTTGATCACGGGATGATGTGTTACGGAGCGAGTAAAGAGACTTGCCGTAGCGAGATTGAACAAGGTATCGGGATACCGGCGATCGAATCTCGGGCAAGTACAATACCGCTAGACAAAGGGAATTGTATACGGGATCGATTGAGTCCTTGACATCGTGGTTCATCCGATGAGATCATCGTGGAATATGTAGGAGCCAACATGGGTATCCAGATCCTGCTGTTGGTTATTGACGGAGAACGTCTCGGTCATGTCTTCATGGTTCCCGAACCGTAGGGTCTACACATAAGGTTCGATGGCGCTAGGGTTATAAAGGAAGTTTGTATGTGGTTGCGAATGTTGTTGAGTCCGGATGAGATCCCGGACGTCACGAGGAGTTCGGAATGGTCGGAGGTAAAGATTTATATATGGAAGTCCTGTTTTGGTCAGGAAAAGTTTGGGTTTTTCGGTAGCGTCGCAGGACCACGGGAGGGTCCGGGGTCCACCAAGTGGGGCCACCAACCCCGAGAAGGCTGCGTGGGCCAAGTGTGGGAGGAACCAGCCCCAAGGGGCTGGTGCGCCCCACAAGAGGCCCAAGCGCAAGGGAGAGTGGGAGGGGCAAACCCTAGGGCAAATGGGCCCTAAGGCCCACCCAGGCGCCTCCCTCTCTCCCCCTTGGCCGCCCCCTAGATGGGATCTAGGGCTGGCCGCACCCCTTGGGGTGGGAAACCCTAAAGGCGCAGACCCTTTCCCCTATATATACTTGAGGTTTTGGGGCTGCCACACATGAGAACTTCTCCTCTTGGTGCAGCCCTGCCTCTCCTCCTCCTCCTCTCCCTTGGTGCTTGGCGAAGCCTGCTGGGATGCCACGCTCCTCCACCACCACCATGCCGTTGTGCTGCTGCTGGATGGAGTCTTCCTCAACCTCTCCCTCTCTCCTTGCTGGATCAAGGCGTGGGAGGCGTCACGGGCTGTCGTGTGTTGAGCGCGGAGGTGCCGTCCGTTCGGCACTAGGATCTCCGGTGATTTGGATCACGACAGTCGACTCCTTCAACCCCGTTCTCATGAGCGCTTCCGCTTAGCGATCTACAAGGGTATGTAGATGCACTCTCCTTCCCCTCGTTGCTGGTTTCTCCATAGATAGATCTTGGTGACACGTAGGAAAATTTTGAATTTCTGCTACGTTCCCCAACATGCCCTACACCCCCCTATGAGCTCCCCCTCTCCTCGTCCGTCGCCTGTGGTCACTTTTCTGCATGCGCCCACAGCCATCGCTTCTGTCGCTGCGCGCCCGTGCTCACCGTGGCCTCTTCTCCCCCGGCGTGCCGTCGCGCCGAGCCGCACCCGAAGTGCTTCTCCTTCCCGGAGCGCTCGCACCTACCGTGGCCCGCACCACCGCAGCCCCCTGCTGCCTCCGACGCGACCACCACAGCCCCCCTTGCATGGTCCCGCGCTCGCATCGGCCGCTCACCGTGCCTACCTCCGGCCGTCGGCGCCCGTTGTCAGCGTTCTGGGAACGGGGGTCCTCAGACTTGCCTGCCTGCGGCCTGCGGCGTGGCTCAAAGGAGGCCCAGGGCAGCCCATCTTCATCAACACAAGCTCAAGACCCTCGCGAGGCCAAGCCTCCGCAGGCGAGCGACAAGGAGCTTCCTCGGTAGCGGCCTCGTCGGTGACTCATGAGGAGGCGGAGAGTTCAAGGCAGGGTACCTCGCGAGGTGCCCATGGCGCAAGCCATGGCGACCAAGAGGCGCCGATCGAGGCGCCCGCCCGCGCGACATCCTCCTTTCCCCTTTGGTGCAAAGGGAGCAAGCGCAGCGAGAGCATCAAGCAAAGGCACCCGTTTGGTGCAACAAGACCAAGACCAGCCTCAAGCGGCTGGAAGGAGTCATCGTGGAGCCCAAGCAAAGGCGTCATCACGAGCCTTTGGCGGCGAGGACTAACTTTAGTCGGGATAAGTGTACCCGCTGTTCCCCTTCAAAATGGCCAATTGTTGGCGCCCTTCCCGCTCAATATTTGGGAAGAGGACCAGGGCCTTCGGCTATATAAGTAGAGCTAGCCACCATAGTAGAGGGGCGGGCATTTGGAATCAAGAGAGAGAGAGATAGAGACCAGATCCTCAAGCTAGAGCGACGGAACACCACCTAGCAGTTCATCACACCCACCAAGAACAGACCCTCGCGAGGCTGTTCTTCCATGTACTGTTCTTCATCAACCCAAGAGGCAATCCACCACACCACAAACTAGAGTAGGGTATTACACCACAACGGTGGCCCGAACTAGTATAAATCATGGCGTCTCTTGTGCTGTTCTTTTTAGTAGTTTAGGTCCCTGCGATTGGCGAGTGCGAGGCGGTGGAGGTTGGATCTCCGTCGCACGCGAGTTGAACCTTAAGGGTCTGCGGAACCGAAATCCGACATTTGGCGCGCCCGGTAAGTGCGCGGAATCTGCATTCGTCGCCTCGCTCTTCCCGACCACATAACCATGTCGGCGCCCGTTGGGCCCGCTGAAGCGCCGAGCCGCCCTCGCCTCCCATGTCGCCCAGACGGCTCCGTCGCGGGCGCCCTCGTCGTTCCCGTCACTGCCGTCAACGCCGCCACCGGCCCGACGAAACGAGCAACAGCGTCGCCCCAGCACCCGTCCATGAGGCGGGGCCGCCGCCGCGCCGCCGCTCACCCCGCTGGTTCTTCGTCGCGCGCGCCGCGCGCTGCCATGGAGGCTGAGCTGCACTCATCGCGGCTAACGAGCTCTGCGCTACGCGCCCGTCGGCAGCGTCTTACGAAGAATGGCTCGACCGAGTCGCCGAAGCTCGTCCGCGCTGCAGAGGCGACCAGCGTCCGTCCGTCTGCACCGCACCCGCCCCCTTGCGATAAACTCGAGGCGCCTCGGCCGCCTCCTCCTCAAGGCGGCACTCGGCCCTAAGGCGTGCGGTCCCTGGCGGAACCCGTTCCGCCGAGCGCCGCGGCGCTGCAAGAGCAGAGCTGCCAAGAAGTTCCTCGCCCGAAGAAGCTGCCCGCGCTCCCGCTCCAAAGACGTCAAGACCTGCGCTGCCCCCGGCCCGGCGCAGGAGACCCACAAGACCAAGATCTCTGCCGTCCGAGGCCCCAGCATGCCACGGCGGGCTGCCGCGCCTTCACCTCACGAGGCTGTGCGGCGTCACGTGGCCCGCCAAGTTCAAGCGGACCTGCCTCCTCGCTCACGACGGCACCGCCGACCCTCACGGAGTTCCTCCAGCTCTGAGCTGGGCATCGAGGCTGCTAGCGGGGATGAAAAGGTCATGGCGAATTGGTTTCCCATGGCGCTCAGGGCGGGGCCCTTTTGGCTCTGAATCTGGCCCTGTGCACGATCTCTTCTGGACCGAGATGCGTACCGCTTCATCGCCAACTTCAAGGTACTCGCGACCGGCCACCGCCGTAGCGACATCGCCGAATCAAGCAGCAGCGGAAACCCTGCAAAAGTACATCAACGCTTCAACAACGCGCCTCAAGATCCCGGGTAGCGGAGGAGGCCATCATCTCTGCCTTCTCCGACGGCGTGCGCGACGTCAAGATGAAGGAGGAGCTGGCGATGCATGAAGATCTGTGCACCTCCCTGGAGCTGTTCAACTTGGCGACCAAGTGCGCCAGGGCTGAGGAGGGCCGCCTCTCCCTCCTCGAGCTGCCTGCCGCGGATCCCGAAGAGAAGAAGTCCAAGGCCAAAGACGTGAAACGCAAGGGGGCTGCCGTACTCACGGCTGAACCAGACACCAAGCGCGGCAGAGATCAGCCCGAGTCCTCCAAGGGCAGCGGTATCTGCGTGTACCACGACCTCCACACCCACAACACCAATGAATGTCAAGAGCTCCGGGCCGTCTGTGAAGGAAGGGTCGGCAGGCGCCCAGCGCAGCGACAGGGCTCTGGCCGAGGAGGAGGAAGGAATGCAGGGGCCTGGGAAGACGCGCCCGCGCCAAGGGTGGCGCGACCAACCTCGCGAGGACCGCTGGCAAGACCCACCTCGTGAGGGAGGCTGGAGGGATCAGCCTCGCGAGATCGCCTTGAGGGAACGCAGAGCCTCCCTCGCTGCGCTGCCGCCAAGGAGAATCGAAGACCGTCATCGGGGACGAGGGCTGGGGCTTCCAGAAGCGCGGCGATCGCTTTGCATCTGGGCGGAGCACAAGCCCCAGCCTCTCGGCGCATCTTCAAGCAGTTCGCCCATGAAGTGAATGCAGTCCTCCCAAGCTCGAGTCCATCGCCCTCTCGGGTGGTCGGCGTGCGCCATCACGTTCAGCTCAGCGGATCAGCTCAAGTGCGCAGCCACAGCGGAGTTCTCCGATGCTTTGCTCCCCAATCATCGACAACGTGCTGGTCACCAAGACCCTCATCGGCGGCGGGCAGGGCTCAGCGTCCTGTCTGTGGAAACATTCAACAATCTTCAAGTGCCTTACGATCGGCTTCAGCCAACCAAGCCTTTCTCGAAGTCACCGAGCGGCTCCACGGTCCCGATCGGGCAGGTCCGCCTTCTGTCACCTTGGGGCTCGCGACAACTACCACACCGAGCTCATCGACTTCGGCGTCGCCCACATTCGCTTTGCCAGTTAACGCCATCCTCGGGTACCCAGCGCTGGCCAAATTCATGGCGTAACCCACCATGGCTACAACATCCTCAAGATGTCGAGAGCGGCGGAGTCATCACGGTGCCATGTGAAGAGAGAGATGCAGTGTGCTCCCTGGAGCGAGCCTTTCAGGCCGCATCGCCGGAAGACCCGGACCACAGCAGCAGGAGGCCTCCCGAGGCCGCACCCAAGAAGAAGAAGAAACCGACCGGCCCAGCTCTTCAAGAGACAAGCCCCTCAGGGCCCATATTGGGCCAGGGGGAGCCTCCTTCCATCGCATAGGAAAGCGCGGCGCCTCCTCAGCGGGGCTTGGGGCTCTCCACGGAGGACGCCGACCTCGCCAAGGTCTCGAGGGAGGCGCTTGGGCACCACGTGGGCGTGTTTGAAGCACGTTCCATAAGGGGAGCAAGACCGGGAGGGCAGAACCCTCAATAACGCGTCGGCAAGGCCATTCAGGAGCTCAGGAGTCAAGGGTCATGAGGGCAGCCGCCGCCACCATTGTGGCCCCCATCCAGGCGAGGATGGTGCGTTGCGTGTCTGCATCGACATACCAGGGCTCAACCGAGCTGCATCTCAAAACGCCGGCCCTCGCGAGTGGGGCGTCGCGAGGGTCCGCCCCCTGACTACGTACCCATGCCTTATGGCACCTCAAGCGCTGCTGCTGCGCTGGCGTCTCATGAGGACCATCACAGGCTCAAGAGGTCGAGCACGCCCGCAGCCTTGGCGGAGATGGAGAAGGCCAGCGAGCCGCCGGCGCCTCCGGAGCCTCCCGAGGCCCCCAGGTGCAGGGGCTCGTGAGGATCGCTCCGCAGCTCACCGAGTCTGCTACACCAACACCCCTTCATCCCCAACATCACCGGTGACATCTTTAAGTTTTATTTCCGGCTTGGAGCGCCTTCAGGGCCGCATTATTCCCAGGCCGCGTGGGTCCGTCCCTACGACATGTATCCCTTTTATTTCATGTCGTTAGCCTATCCTGTTGGGGGCACCCCTCGGTCTGCATCATCCCCAAGCCGCTCGGGCCAGGTCGGCTGCATGTATCCTTCCTACTTTTTCCTTAGGATTATGCTCTTGCTCCACCATGCTTGTTATTTGGTGCCTTTTCTGGGTGGCGGAATCTTGCACGTTAAAGGGGGTGCACGAGCATCGCGACTCGGGGCTCCTACCGGCTCTCCGGCCCTCACCCTCAGTCAGTCCATGGCATCGCGACACGGCTTGCCGGCCGACAGTGAGACCAGCCCGAGAGCCGGACCGAGGGCGTAGAATTTAGTTATCTAACCCAGCTTGCACGTTAAAGGGGGTGCACGAGCATCGCGACTCGGGCTCCTACCGGCTCTCTCGCCCTCACCCTCTGGTCTTGTCCACGGCATCGCGACCTGGCTTGCCGGCGACGGTGAGACCAGCCGGGAGCGGGACCGAGGGCGTGAGTTGCGTCATCTAACCTAGCTTGCAGCGTTAAAGGGGTGCACGAGCATCGCGACTCAGGGCTCCTACCGGCTCTCCGGCCCTCACCCTCTGGTCTTGTCCATGGCATCGCGACTGGCTTGCCGGCGACGGCTGAGACCAGCCGAGCCGGGACCAAGGCGTGAAACACCGCATCCGCCAAATTTGCAGGAGCACACTCGAAGATAAGGCCCAGAGCCAGGCGCAACCCGCCTTGAGGTAGGGCCTCGTGAGTCCCGCGCAGTCTCACGGGTGCCCCAGCACACCTCGCGAGGCCTCTCGCGCCTCTCCAAAGCAACTAACGGCAGGACTAACGATCGCCACGGCGAGGTCTTGTTCCTTTTGTGGTGAACCTGCAGGGCCCCTCCAAGGAGCACGAAACGTCCTCGCCACGCAAACTCTAGCCGGCCAAGGCACGGGCCTAGCGCCGCACCAGGAAGCATTGTCCTGACCCTCGAAGATAAGTCACCCTCCGGACACACTAGTCATCGCCACACCGTCCCCACACTCAATGCGACCCCGTCTTAGCTACGTCGCTCTCATTTCTCACCGAATGATGGCTGCTTGAGCGCCAAGGGGGACCCCCTGAGCATCGCGACTCAGAGGCTCTTACCGGACCTCGGGCCGCTCACCTCCTGGCCTTGACCACGGCATCGCGACACTGGCATACCAGCGGACGATCAAGCCGCCTTTGGGACTGGGACACTGTCGTGTGAGCACCAAGCCCTCACAGTGCGAAAGGAAGAGGCTGAGCTAGAAGCGGAATGAGCATCTCGCCTTTGCCTCATGAAAAGGGTTATATTGACAAGCGAAGCTACAAACATCTTACAAGCCCCCTGGGTACATTCTTGGCTCCTCGCAGGAACAAAAGCCGCGAATCCTAAGGAGTCCTATCTCTGAGGGACCACCACGGCAGGCGCCATCATCAGCAGTGGGCCACCGGTCCGAGCCAACCCCAACCAGATCGAGGCGGCGGCGGCGACGAGCCCGCCCCTGCTCGGGAGCGGGCGCAGAGCTCGGGGCTTATAGCTGTCGTCGCTCGTCTCGGCGTCGCGAAGAGCTCGGCGGAGTTGCTAGATCCTCCGGCGCCTTTGTCGCCTGAGAAGCTGCCAAGGGAGTGGTCGGTCGGCCTTCGTCTCACCACAGCAGGGCCCCGACCGCCTCTCCCGGGGCAGCACTCCAGCCGACGACCCTCCGCATCGAAGAGCTTGAAGGACATCACCAAAGCGCCGTCGTACTCCAGGTGGATCGTGAGGGCGCCCCTCGCCCTGCAGACCCGGGCAACCTCGCTCCAGCCTCGAGTCATGAAGACCTCGCCCGGGGCAACTACTGCGACCTCTGCCCCGTCGCGAGGTGCCCGCAGCCGGCGTGCGCGCCTTGAGTCTGGGGCTCCCCTGCCGGACGGAGGCGAAGAAGGAAGGAAGACGAATCCAGGACTTGGGAGGCGCGGCGACGCGGAGCACGAACTCCTGACAAGAGCCCTCGGCGTGGACTCCAGGGGGAAGAGCACACCTTCGTGACCCCGGCGTCGTCGTGGCGCCGCTCATGGCGCCCGGCCGCCTCGCCAGGCCACCAATTCGCAGCGTACAAGGGAAGAGGAAACCCTGGTGGCGGCCGCATGCGCAGGGCATGGCGCCTCTCAAGGCGCTCCGCCACGACACCGGAGAGCAAGCCGCTTCTTTGGGGGAGTGGGTCGGGGTCCTCTTGAGGAGCCTTTCCCTTCTCTTCCTCGAGAACCGCGGATCGGAGCCATGGCAACCAGACGAGGCGAGGAAGAGGAGAAGTAGAAGGATAGATGGAAGGCGCCGCCGTTCTATACTTATAGCCGGGCGAAGGCCAACCGCCGGCCCACGATCACCGGCAATCATGGTGACCATGCATGCGAGGGACTTGTCGAGTCGGCGATTACCGAGGCATCGTGGGGATGCGATGCGCACGTCAATCAACCGCCACATCGTCGCCCAAGGCCGCGGGCTGTTAGGGCCTGACGACGCCGCACTTGCCCTTCGCCTCTCTGCTCGGCCAAGTTTGGGCGCCGTGGGCCAGGGGGCTCTTGTCGGCGTTCAGGAGCGGGGTCCCCAGACTTTGCACTGCGGCCTGCGGCGTGGCTCAAAGGAGGCCCAGGACATCCCATATTCATCAACACAAGCTCAAGACCCTCGCGAGGGGCCAAGCCTCGTGGGGCGGACGACAAGGAGCTTCCTCAGGCGCGGCCTCGTTAGGCTGGCTCATGAGGAGGCGGAGAGTTCAAGGCAGGGTACCTCGCGAGGTGCCCATGGCGCAAGCCATGGCGACCAAGGCGCCCGATCGAGGCGCCAGCCAGCATGGCGTCCTCCTTGCCCTTTGGTGCAAAGGGAGCAAGCGCAGCGAGAGCATCAAGCAAAGGCACCCGTTTGGATTGCAACAAGACCAAGACCAGCCCCAGCGGTTTGGAAGGAGTCATCGTGGAGCCCAAGCGAGCGTCATCACGAGCCTTTGGCGGCGAGGACTAACTTTAGTCGGGATAAGTGTACCCGCTGTTCCCCTTCAAAATGGCCAATTGTTGGCGCCCTTCTGCTCAATATTTGGGAAGAGGCCGGGGCCTTCGTCTATATAAGTAGAGCTAGCCACCATAGTAGAGGGGGGCATTTGGAATCGAGAGAGAGATAGAGACCCGATCCTCAAGCTAGGCGACGGAACACCACCTAGCAGTTCATCACACCCACCAAGAACAGACCCTCGCGAGGCTGTTCTTCCTATCTTATTCTTCATCAGCCCAAGAGTCAATCCACCACACCACAAACTAGAGTAGGGTATTACACCACAGCGGTGGCCCGAACTAGTATAAATCGCTTGTCTTTGTTCTTTTTAGTAGTTTAGGTCCGTGCGATTGGCGAGTGCGAGGCGGTGGAGGTCGGATCTCGCTTGCGCCCCTGAGTTCGAACCTTAAGGGTCTGCGGAACCGAAATCCGACACCGTTGCCGCACCACCTGCTCGGCCCGTCGTGGTGGTGCTCCCCTTCCACGGTGGGATCGGTGTGCGGGCACCCTTCGCCCACACCGTTAGCCCACACCCACTAAGGCCTCTAGGGCCAATGACATGTGGGGCCTATCCCACAAACGTTAAAAAAGGAAATAAATTAATAAATAAAAATAAATAATAATTAAAATGTTAATTAAATTAATTAATTAAAAGTTAATTAACTTAATTAATTCAAATTAGATTAACCTAATCATTTAGTTAAAGCTAATTAACCACGATTAATTACTATGAGGCCGACATGCAGGACCCACCGTCAGTTGACCGATCAACGCCTCATTGACTGCTGATGTCATCTTGACGTCATCTGATGTCGGCATGCCTTTTCTACAGATAATGTTGAATTTAAATAATTAAATAAATCCTAAAATGAATTAAATCTTTTAAAATTAATATAAAATAAACCGTAGCTTCGGATGGGAAAACTTTGTACATGAAAGTTACTCGAGCAGCGAGATGAATCGAATCGCAGCCCATTCGTCCACCACATCCCTAGCATAGAAAACATGCAACTTTCCCCTCCGGTTCATCGTAAAGAAAACACGGAACAGGGGATACTTTCTCGGATGTTTCCCCCCTTCACGGTATCACCTCATACAGCGTTAGGACACGTCTAGCTCGCTTGTTGTCTGTTATGCACTTGCTTGCTATGTATTTACTGTTTCTCCCCCTCTTCTCTCCGGTAGATCCCATGGCGATCTTGATGCCTGTGGTGGACTCGTCACCGACGACCCCTCCTTCTTGTCTCGAGCAACCAGGCAAGCCCCCCCTTTGATCACCAGATATCGCCTACTCTCCTCTATACTGCTTGCATTAGAGTAGTGTAGCATGTTACTGCTTTCGTTATTCCTATCATGATGCATAGCCTGTCCTTGCTACTACTGTTGATACCTTTACCAGCAATCCTACTTGCTTAGTATAGGATGCTAGTTTTTCCATCTGTGGCCCTACATTCTTGTCTGTCTTCTGTGCTATACTATCGGGCCGTGATCACTTGGGAGGTGATCACGGGTATATACTATATACTTTATACATGATACATGTGGTGACTAAAGTCGGGTCGGCTCAAGGAGCACCCGCGAGTGATTCACGAATTGGGGGCTGAAAGGACCTTTGTCCCGACGGCCCTCTGTGTGGATCTTTGTGGCAGAGCGACAGGGCAGGTTGACACCGCCTAGGAGAGGTGGGCTGGCCTGTTTGGCGTTCGCCGATACTGCTGCACGCTTAACGAGATCTTGGTATTTGATCTGAGTTGGGTCGTTGACCTTATACGCACTAACCGCCACGTGGGACAAGATATGGGCAACCGGCGTCGTGGTATCAACGAAACGCCGTGACGTCGGCGGCGAAGCGGCGCGCGCCGGATTGGACTGGAATGCCTGCTAGGCTAGGTCTGCTTCGGCCGCGTTCGCAACGTGTAGGTGTGCTAAGGGCGATGGGCCCAGACCCCTGTGCGCTTAGGATTAGACCGGCGTGCCGACCTCTTTGTTATGCCTCGGTGGGGCTGCGACGTGTTGATCTTCCGCGGCCGGGCATGACCCAGGAAAGTGTGTCTGGCCAAATGGGATCAAGCGTGTCGGGTAATGTGGTGCACCCTGCGGTGATTAATCTATTGAATAGCCGTGATCTTGATAGCAGACGACTTGGAGTTGTACCTTGACCTTATGACAACTAGAACTGGATATTTAATAAAACACACCCTTCCAAGTGCCAGATACAACCCGGTGGTCGCTCTCTAACACGACATTGAGGAGGGGATCGCCGGGTAGGATTATGCTATGCGATGCTACTTGGAGGACTTCAGTCTACTCTCTTCTACATGCTGCAAGGCGGAGGCTGCCAGAAGCGTAGTCTCCGACAGGATTAGCTATCCCCCTCTTATTCTGGCATTCTGCAGTTCAGTCCATTGATATGGCCCTTTACACATATATCCATGCATATGTAGTGTAGCTCCTTGCTTGCGAGTACTTTGGATGAGTACTCACGGTTGCTTTGTTCCCCCTTTTCACCCTTTCTTTACCCGATTGCTGCAACCAGACGATGGAGCCCAGGGCGGGCGTCACCGTCGATGGCGACTACTACTCGAGGCGCCCACTACTACGTGCAGCCAGCGGACGGCGACTAGGAGTAGTTAGGAGGATCGAGGCGGGAGGCTGCGCCTCTTCGATCTGTATCGGTTTGTGCTAGCCTTCTTAAGGCAAACTTGTTTAACTTATGTCCGTACTCAGATATTGTTGCTTCCGCTGACTCGTCTATGATCGAGCACTTGTATTCGAGCCCTCGAGGCCCCTGGCTTGTATTATGATGCTTGTATGACTTATTTATGTTTTAGAGTTGTGTTGTGATATCTTCCTGTGAGTCCCTGATCTTGATCGTACACATTTGCGTGCATGATTAGTGTACGATTGAATCGGGGGCGTCACGAGCATGCATGTAGTACTTTGTTTTGATGACTAATAAATTTTCACAATAAGTATGTTAGTTCTTTATGACTAATGTGTTGGGAACGTAGCATGCAATTTCAAAAGATTTCCTCACGCAAGATCTATCTAGGCGATGCATAGCAACGAGAGGGGGAGAGTGTGTCCACCTACCCTCGTAGACCGAAAGCGGAAGCGTTTGACAATGCGGTTGATGTAGTCGAACTTCTTCTCGTTCCGACCGATCAAGCACCGAACGTACGGCACCTCCGAGTTCTGCACACGTTCAGCTCGATGACGTCCCTTGAACTCTTGATTCAACAAAGTGTTAGGGAGAGTTCTGTCAGCACGATGGCGTGGTGATGGTGATGGTGAAGTGATCTGCGCAGGGCTTCGCCTAAGCACTACGACAATATGACCGGAGGCATAAACTGTGGAGAGGGGCGCCGCAAACGGCTAGGAATCAATGTTGTGTGTTCTAGCGGTGCCCCCTGTCGGTGTCAAAACTGGCGGATCTCGGGTAGGGGGTCCCGATCTGTGCATCTTAGGCTGATGGTAACAGAAAGCAAGGGACACAATGTTTACCCAGGTTCGGGCCCTCTCAATGGAGGTAAAACCCTACTTCTTGCTTGATTAATATTGATGATATGAGTAGTACAAGAGTAGATCTACCACGAGATTGTAGAGGCTAAACCCTAGAAGCGAGCCTATGATGATTATGGTTGTGATCGTGATCGGCCTTCTAAGGACCAACCCCTCCAGTTTATATAGACACCGGAGAGGGCTAGGGTTTACACGGAGTCGGTTACAAGGAAGGAAATACAATATCCGGATCGCCAAGCTTGTCTTCCACGCAAAGGTGAGTCCCATCCGGACACGGGACGGAGTCTTGAGTCTTGTATCTTCACGCTCCAATAGTCCGAACAAAGTATAGAGTCCGGCTGTCCGGATACCCCATAATCCAGGACTCCCTCAGTAGCCCCTGAATCAGGCTTTAATGACGATGAGTCCGGCGCGCGGTCTTTTCTTCGGCATTGCAAGGCGGGTTCCTTCAATACTCCAAAGTAATCATCGAACACGTAGACCGTGTCCGGATATGCAAAATGATCTTCACATACCACCGTAGAGAGAATTATATTTCACAAATGTAATCTGCTGACCACGTGACATGTCATTACGGTCGGGTCATTATTTGAACCGTTTTCCCACAACCAGCCATAGCGCATATCGCGAGGCGGTTTCCTCTGCACGTTTTGCCGCAGCAGAGATCGTGTCCCCTTATTGTGGGATTCTCATCAATACGGGTATGGGTAATCAACCGTCTCGCTAATCGCGGTGAGTGGGGAGCGGCGGGTTCCACCGGTGCAAGTGGGGGCGCAAAAAAGCTTTTCTTGTCTCTATAAAGAGATAAGGTCTCTTCCTCTTTACCCACGCCTTCTCCTTCCGCAAGCCCATTCCCCTCTGTTCGAGCCCTAACGCCCAAGCATTCTTTTTTTCCATCGAAGAGAGGTTTTCCAAAGATGTCCGGATCCGGAGCAGGAGGCAGATGGATGGCCTCTACCATCCAGGAGAAGGATATCAAGAGGCTCCGGGAGGCCGGGTACCTGGCCAAGAAGATCGGCCATCGTCTGCCCCCGGCGGGACATGTCGTTCCTACTCCGGAGCCTCACGAGAGAGTCGTGTTTCTTCCCCATTTTGTCCACGGGCTTGGGTTTCCCCTTCACCCATTTGTTCGTGGAGTCATGTATTACTATGGGATTGATTTTCATGATCTTTCCCCCAATTCTTTCCTCAATATCTCGACGTTCATCGTCGTGTGTGAGGCTTTTCTCCGGATTTCGCCTCACTTCGGCCTGTGGCTGAAGATTTTCAATGTGAAGCCCAAGGTGGTGAGTGGCGAGCACGCCGAGTGCGGCAGTGCCATGGTGAGCAAGATGCCCAAGGTCGTTTGGCCGACGGGTGCCTTCAACGACTCCGTCAAGGAGTGGCAGCAGCAGTGGTTCTATATCACCGAACCGCGCGGCAAAAAGTGGGCTGGAGCTCCCGAGTTCAGATCCGGAGCCCCACTGCGGCTCACGTCCTGGCCCAAGAAGGGCCGGAACTGGTCCTCGTACGATGAGCTGTCACTGCTCCAGACGCGCGTCCAGAGTGTGGTCGACAAGGACATCAAGCTCGTCGACGTAGTCCAGGTGATGTTAGTTCGCCTGGTTCTCCCTTGCCAGCGTCGAGCCTGCAATTTGTGGGAGTACGACCCAACCGAGCACCAAACCCTTCGGGAGCTCTATGATTCCTCCCACAAGGATATCTGGAAGGTGCTCTTTAAGTCCGGCAAATCATGGCCCGGCGGAGGACCGTGGGTATCAATTATCCCATTCTGCAAGCCCGGTAAGTTATAGCCACGCTCTGTCCATCCATGCTTCAGTTGGCATGTCCTGAGGGAGACATTTTTATCATGCTTTATCATGACCCAAGGGATGGATAAAAAAGGTGGAGCGGATACATTGTCCGGCCCCGCTGCCGGAGGAACCGGCCGGACCTCTTCTGACAAAGATGCTGGTCCCCGCGCCTTACGAGGTGCCGAAGAAAGAGGCCTCCGAGAAGGTCAAAAAGACCCGGAGTGGCCTCCGTCGCCGCGAGGCTTCGGACGCAAAATCCGAAGACTCCAGTGACGCTCCTTCTTCCGAAGACGAAGAGGAGGAAGCAGAGGAGGACGAGCCTCACCCTGGAGGTGGGAAGAAAAGAACGGCTTCCTCGTCCCTGGAGGCCAAATCGCCCAAGAGGGGGAGAGGTTCCCACCCAGAGGCATCCACCACGGCTGCCGATAACAGCCCGGAGTGGGATCTCAGGGCCCAGCCCCTGGAAAAGTCGTAAATATCCGAAATCCGAGCACGCATATGCATCCAGGGTCGTTTGGGTACAGTAGTTTTAACTGTCGCCATATTTCGTACAGCCCAGCGAGGTCTCGCGCTGGACAGTCCTCATCGGAGGATTCGCTGAGCTCAGACGCTTTGGCAAGCGAGACGCCTCCAGAGGCCCCTTCCCGAAGTCGAGCGCGACAGGTGTGTCTTCAACGAGACCGGACCAGGGGAGGCATGTCTCTGAGGCCGGACACACGGGGGCGGCGCCCCCTCGGCGTGTCGATGGTGGGGGCGATCTCGGGTTCGGACCACAGCCGGACAAGGTCCTGGAGACCTCTAAGGCTCCAGGATCGGGCGAGCAGCCACCTTCGACGATGGGAGGCTTGCCTACTCCGCCGGCAACCTCTGTCCAAGCAGAGCTGCCTGGCGGTCTATCGACAGTGTTAAAGAGCGCGTCTATCATCGATGAACATCGGACCCTCATGGGTGCGGTGATTGAAAAGATTCAGTCCGCCGAGAGCGGGCTGAATGAGTCCTGCCTTGGCCTTATAAAGGCCTTTGAGGTATGTTTTCTAAGAAACCTTTGAGGAATCGTCATAATATGAGTAGTAGCCCCTGATACACTGTCCGGTGAAAGAGAGAAAGAGGCGGGCAGGGGATCAAATCCTCTGCTTTTGCAGGAGCCTTTGTTAATGACGTATTGTTGGGGAACGTAGTAATTTCAAAAAATTTCCTACGATCACGCAAGACCATGGTGATGGCATAGCAACGAGAGGGGAGAGTGTCCGTCCACGTACCCTCGTGACCGAAAGCGAAGCGTTATAACAACGCGGTTGATGTAGTCGTCGTCTCCACGATCCGACCGATCCAAGCACCGAGCGTCGGCACCTCCGAGTTACGCACCGTTCAGCTCGATGGCGATCCCGGACTCCGATCCAGCAAAGTGTCGGGGATGAGTTCCGTCGACCTGACGGCGTGGTGGCGATGTTGATGCTCCACCGGCGCAGAGCCGCCTAAGCTCCATGACGATATGACTTCTCCGGCGCGAGGCTTCGCCTAAGCTCATGACGATATGACGAAGTGGAATATGGTGGAAGGGGCACCGCTGCGGCTAAGGAAAGATCCGTAGATCAACTTGTGTGTCTTGGGGTGCCCCTGCCCCGTATATAAAGGAGCCAAGGGGAGGTGGCGGCCCTAGGGGGGCGCGCAAGGAGGAGTCCTACTCCCGGGAGTAGGACTCCCCCTCTCCTAGTTGGACTAGGATTGGAGGAGGGAAGAGGGAAGGCGCGCCCCCTTCCTTGTCCTATTCGGACTAGAGGGGGGGGGCGCAGCCCACCTGGCCTGCCCTTCCTCTTCTCCCATGGCCCATTAAGGCCCATGGACCTCCGGGGGTTCCGGTAACCTCCGGTACTCGGTAAATCCCGATTTCACGGAACACTTCCGATGTCAAATGTAGGCTTCAATATATCAATCTTTATGTCTCGACCATTTGAGACTCCTCGTCATGTCCATGATCACATCCGGGACTCGAACAACCTTGGTGCATCAATACTTATAAACTCATTATGAGCTGTCATCGAAGCGTTAAGCGTGCGGACCCTACGGGTTCGAGAACTATGTAGACATGACCTAGAACCATTCTCGGTCAATAACCAATAGCGGAACCTGGATGCCCATATTGGTTCCTACATATTCTCTGAAGATCTTTATCGGTCAAACCGCATAACGACATCGTTGTTCCCTTTGTCATCGGTATGTTACTTACCCGAGATTTGATCGTCGGTATCAATACCTAGTTCAATCTCGTTACGGTAAGTCTCTTTACTCGTTCGTAATACATCATCTCACAACTAACTCATTAGTTGTAATGCTTGCAAGGCTTAAGTGATGTGCATTACCGAGAAGGCTGGAGATACCTCTCCGACAATCGGATGACAAAACCTAATCTCGAAATCGCCAACCCAACAAGTACCTTTGGAGACACCTGTAGTACTCCTTTATAATCACCCGATTCGTTGTGGCGTTTGGTAGTACCAAAGTGTTCCTCCGATGGCGGAGTTGCATAATCTCATAGTTATAGGAACATGTATGGGTCATGAAGAAAGCATTAACATACTAAGCGATCAAGTGTTAAGCTAACGGAATGGGTCATGTCAATCAGATCATTCAACTAATGATGTGACCTTGTTAATCAAATAACAACTCCTTGTTCATGGTTAGGAAACATAACCATCTTTGATTAACAAGCTAGTCAAGTAGAGGCATACTAGTGACATCTTGTTTGTCTATATATTCACACATGTATTATGTTTCCGGTTAATACAATTCTAGCATGAATAATAAACATTTATCATGATATAAGGAAATAAATAATAACTTTATTATTGCCTCTAGGGCATATTTCCTTGATCTCCCACTTGCACTAGAGTCAATAATCTAGATTACAAAGTAATGATCCTAACACCCATGGAGTCTTGGTGCTGATCATGTTTTGCTCGTGGAAGAGGCTTAGTCAGCGGTCTGCAACATTCAGATCCGTATGTATTTTGCAAATCTCTATGTCTCCCACTTGGACTTGGTCCCGAATGGAATTGAAGCGTCTCTTGATGTGCTTGGTCCTCTTGTGAAATCTGGATTCCTTTGCCAAGGCAATTGCACGATATTGTCACGAGAAGATCTTCATCGGTCCCGATGCACTAGGTATGACACCTAGATCGAAATGAACTCTTTCATCCAGACTCCTTCATTTGCTGCTTCGAAGCAGCTATGTACTCCGCTTCACATGTAGATCCCGCCACGGCGCTTTGTTTAGAACTGCACCAACCGACAGCTCCACCGTTTAATAAAAACACGTATCCGGTTTGCGATTTAGAATCGTCCGGATCAGTGTCAAAACTTACATCGGCGTAACCATTTACGACTAGCTCTTTGTCACCTCCATATCGAGAAACATATCCTTAGTCCTTTTCAGGTATTTGGGATGTTCTTGACCGCTGTCGATGATCCACTCTGGATTACTTTGGTACCTTCCTGCCAAGCTTACAGCTAAGCATCGTCGGTCTGGTACACAGCATTGCATACATGATAGAGCCTATGGCTGAAGCATAGGAACATCTTTCATTTCTCTCTATCTTCTCTGTGGTCGGGCATTGAGTCGACTCAATCTTACACCTTATAATACAGGTAAAAACCTTTCTTTGCTGATCCATTTTGAACTTCTTCAAAACTTTATCAAGGTATGTGCTTTGTGAAAGTCAATTAAGCGTCTTGATCTATCTCTATAGATCTTGATGCCCAATATGTAAGCAGCTTCACCGAGGTCTTTCATTGAAAACTTTTATTCAAGTATCCTTTTATGCTATCCAGAAATTCTATATCATTTCCAATCAATAATATATCGTCCACATATAATATTAGAAATGCTCTGAGCTCCCACTCACTTTCTTGTAAATCTGAGGCTTCTCCAAAAGTGCATACAAACCCATATGCTTTGATCACACTATCAAAGCGTTTATTCCAACTCGAGAGGCTTGCACGGACCATAAATTGATCGTTGGAGCTTGCACACTTTGTTAGCACCTTTTGGATCGACAAAACCTTCTGGTTGCATCATATACAACTCTTCTTCTAGAAATCCATTCAAGAATGCAGTTTTACATCCATTTGCCAAATTTCATAATCATAAAATCGGCAATTGCTAACATGATTCGGACAGACTTAAGCATCGCTACTGGTGAGAAAGTCTCATCGTAGTCAACTCCTTGAACTTGTCGAAAACCTTTTGCAACAAGTCGAGCTTTGTAGACGTTACATTACCATCGGCGTCAGTCTTCTTCTTAAAGATCCATTTATTTTCAATGGCTTGCCGATCATCGGGCAAGTCAACCAAAGTCCATACTTTGTTCTCATACATGGATCCCATCTCAGATTTCATGGCTTCCAGCCATTTTGCGAATCTGGGCTCACCATCGCTTCTTCATAGTTTGTAGGTTCGCCATGGTCAAGTAACATGACTTCGAATAAGATTACCGTACCACTCTGGTGCGTATTTTACTCTGGTTGACCTCGAGGTTGATAGCAACTTGATCTGAAGCTTCATGATCATCATCATTAGTTTCCTCACTAATTGGTGTAGTTGTCACAGGAACCATTTCTTGTGATGAACTACTTTCCAATAAGGGAGCAGATCTGATTATCTCATCAAGTTCTACTTTCCTCCCACTCACTTCTTTCGAGAGAAACTCCTTCTCTAGAAAGGACCCGAATTAGCAACGAAAATCTTGCCTTCAGATCTGTGATAGAAGGTGTACCCAACAGTCTCCTTTGGGTATCCTATGAAGACACATTTTTCCGATTTGGGTTCGAGCTTATCTGGTTGAAGTTTCTTTACATAAGCATCGCAGCCCCAAACTTTAAGAAACGACAACTTTGGTTTCTTGCCAAACCACAGTTCATAAGGCGTCGTCTCAGCGGATTTTTGCGGTGTCCTATTCAACGTGAATGCGGCCGTCTCTAAAGCATAACCCCAAAGCGATAGCGGTAAATCGAAATAGACATCATAGATCGCACCATATCTAGTAAAAGTACGATTCGACGTTCGGACACACCATTTCTCTGTGGTGTTCCGGGTGGCGTGAGTTGCGAAACTATTCCACATTGTTTCAAATGTAAACCAAACTCGTAACTCAAATATTCTCCTCCACGATCAGATCGTAGAAACTTTATTTTCTTGTTACGATGATTTTCCACTTCACTCTGAAATTCTTTGAACTTTTCAAATGTTTCAGATTTGTGTTTCATTAAGTAGATATACCCATATCTGCTTAAATCATCTGTGAAGGTGAGAAAATAACGATACCCGCCGCGTGCCTCAACATTCATTGGACCACAAACATCAGTATGTATGATTTCCAACAAATCAGTTGCTCGCTCCATAGTTAGGAGAACGGCGTTTTGTCATCTTGCCCATGAGGCACGGTTACGCAAGTACCAAGTGATTCATAATCAAGTGATTCGAAGCCCATCAAGTATGGAGTTTCTTCATGCGTTTTACACCGATATGACCTAAGCGGCGATTGCCACAAATAAGTTGCACTATCATTATCAACTCTGCATCTTTTGGCTTCAACATTATGAATATGTGTATCACTCTTTCGAGATTCAACAAGAATAGACCATTCTTCAAGGGTGCATGACCATAAAAGATATTACTCATATAAATAGAACAACCATTATTCTCTGATTTAAATGAATAACCGTCTTGCAATAAACAAGATCCAGATATAATGTTCATGCTCAATGCGGCACCAAATAACAATTATTTAGGTCTAAAACTAATCCGAAGGTAGATGTAGAGGTAGCGTGCCGACCGCGATCACATCGACTTTGGAACCATTTCAACGCGCATCGTCACCTCGTCCTTAGCCAATCTTCGCAATCCGTAGTTCCTGTTTGAGTTGCAAATATTAGCAGCAGAACCAGTATCAAATACCGGTACTCTGCGAGTATTAGTAAGGTACACATCAATAACATGTATATCATATATACCTTTGTTCACCTTGCCATCCTTTTATCCGCCAAATACTTGGGGCAGTTCCGCTTCCGATGTCGATCGCTTGCGGTAAAACACTCAGTTCAGGCTTAGGTCCAGACTTGGGTTTCTTCTCTTGATCAGCAACTTTCTTGCTGTTCTTTTGAAGTTTCCTTCTTCTTCCCTTTGCCTTTTTCTTGAAACTAGTGGTCTTGTTGACCATCAACACTTGATGCTCTTTCTTGATTTCTACCTCCGCAGCTTTTAGCATTGCGAAGAGCTCGAGAATTGTCTTAGTCATCCCTTGCATATTATAGTTCATCACAAAGCTCTTGTAGCTTGGTGGCGATGATTGGAGAATTCATCAATGACACTATCATCCGGAAGATTAACTCCCAGCTGAATTAAGTGATTGTTATACCCGGACATTTTGAGTATGTGCTCCTTGTGAACTATTCTCCTCCATCTTGCAGCTATAGAACTTATTGGAGACTTCATATCTCTCAATCCGGGCATTTGCTTGAAATATTAACTTCAACTCTGGAACATCTCATATGCTCCATGGCGTTCAAAACGTCGTTGAAGACCGGTTCTAAGCCGTAAAGCATGGCACATTGAACTATTGAGTAGTCATCAGCTCTGCTTTGCCGGCGTTCACAACTTCGGCTCGGCATCTGCAGCGAACTGTCACCCAGCGGTGCTTCCGGGGCGTAATTTTTACGTGCAGCAATGAGGATAATCCTCGTTACGGACCCAGTCCGTGTAATTGCTACCATCATCTTTCAACTTTGCTTTCTCAAGGAGCGCATTAAAATTCAACGGAACAACAGCACGAGCCATCTATCTACATCAAACATAGACAAGCAAAATACTATCGGTACTAAGTTCATGATAAATTTAAGTTTGATTAATCATATTAAAACCTCCCACTTAGACAGACATCTCTCTAGTCATCTAAGTGATCACGTGATCCAAATCAACTAAACCATGTCCGATCATCACGTGAGATGGAGTAGTTTCAATGGTGAACATCACTATGTTGATCATATCTACTATATGATTCACGCTTTCGACCTTTCGGTCTCTCGTGTTCGAGGCCATATCTGTTATATGCTAGGCTCGTCAAGTTTAACTGAGTATTCGCGTGCGCAACTGTTTTGCACCGTTGTATTTGAGCGTAGAGCCTATCACCCGATCATCACGTGGTGTCTCGGCACGAAGAACTTTCGCAGCGGTGCATACTCGGGAGAACACTTCTTGATAATTTTAGTGAGAGATCATCTTATAATGCTACCGTCAATCAAAGCAAGATAAGATGCATAAAGGATAAACATCACATGCAATCAATATAAGTGATATGATATGGTCATCATCATCTTGTGCTTGTGATCTCCATCGCGAAGCACCGTCATGATCACCATCGTCACCGGTAGCGACACCTTGATCTCCATCGTAGCATCGTTGTCGTCTCGCCAACTATTGCTTCTCGACTATCGCTACTCCTTAGTGATAAAGTAAAGCAATTACATGGCGTTGCATTTCATACAATAAGCGACAACCATATGGCTCCTGCCGATTGCCGATAACTTCGGTTACAAAACATGATCATCTCATACAATAAAATATAGCATCACGTCTTGACCATATCACATCACAACATGCCCTGCAAAAACAAGTTAGGCGTCCTCTACTTTGTTGTTGCAAGTTTTACGTGGCTGCTACGGGCTGAGCAAGAACCGTTCTTACCTCGCATCAAAACCACAGCGATACTTCGTCAAATAGACTCCGTTTAACCTTCTCAAGGACGGGCGTAGCCACACTCGATTCAACTAAAGTGAGAGAGAGACACCGCCGGTCACCTTTAAGCAGCGAGTGCTCGGGCGGTGAAACCAGTCTCGCGTAAGCGTCTGGCGTAATGTCGGTCCGGGCGCTTCATCTCACAATACCGCTGAACCAAAGTATGACATGATGGTAGGCAGTATGACTTGTATCGTCCACAACTCACTTGTGTTCTACTCGTGCACATGACATCAGCGCATAAAACCAGGCTCGGATGCCTTTGTTGGGGAGCGTAGTAATTTCAAAAATTTCCTACAATCACGCAAGACCATGGTGATGGCATAGCAGCGAGAGGGGAAGTGTCCGTCCACGTACCCTCGTGAACCGAAAGCGAAGCGTTATAACAACGCGGTTGATGTAGTCGTGCGTCTCCACGATCCGACCGATCAAGCACCGAGCGTCACGGCACCTCCGAGTTACGCACACGTTCAGCTCGATGGCGATCCCGGACTCGATCCAGCAAAGTGTCGGGGATGAGTTCCGTCGACCGACGGCGTGGTGGCGATGTTGATGCTCCACCGACGCAGAGCTTCGCCTAAGCTCATGACGATATGACTTCTCCGGCGCAGGGCTTCGCCTAAGCTCATGACGATATGACCGAAGTGGAATATGGTGGAAGGGGCACCGCACGGCTAAGGAAAGATCCGTAGATCAACTTGTGTGTCTTGGGGTGCCCCTGCCCCTGTATATAAAGGAGCCAAGGGGAGGTGGCGGCCCTAGGGGGCGCACAAGGAGAGTCCTACTCCCAGGGAGTAGGACTCCCCCCTCTCCTAGTTGGACTAGGATTGGAGGAGGGAAGAGGGAAGGCGCGCCCCTTTCCTTGTCCTATTCGGACTAGAGGGGAGAGGGGCGCAGCCACCTTGGCCTGCCCTTCCTCTTCTCCCATGGCCCATTAAGGCCCATGGACCTCCGGGGTTCGGTAACCTCCGGTACTCGGTAAAATCGATTTCACCCGGAACACTTCCGATGTCCAAATGTAGGCTTCCAATATATCAATCTTTATGTCTCGACCATTTGAGACTCCTCGTCATGTCCGTGATCACATCCGGGACTCGAACAACCTTGGTGCATCAATACTTATAAACTCATTATGAACTGTCATCGAAGCGTTAGCGTGCGGACCCTACGGGTTCGAGAACTATGTAGACATGACCTAGAACCATTCTCGGTCAATAACCAATAGCGGAACCTGGATGCCCATATTGGTTCCTACATATTCTCGAAGATCTTTATCGGTCAAACCGCATAACGACATCGTTGTTCCTTTGTCATCGGTATGTTACTTACCCGAGATTTGATCGTCGGTATCAATACCTAGTTCAATCTCGTTACAGTAAGTCTCTTTACTCGTTCCGTAATACATCATCTCACAACTAACTCATTAGTTGTAATGCTTGCAAGGCTTAAGTGATGTGCATTACCGAGAAGGCCTGGAGATACCTCTCCGACAATCGGATGACAAAACCTAATCTCAAATCGCCAACCCAACAAGTACCTTTGGAGACACCTGTAGTACTCCTTTATAATCACCCGATTCGTTGTGACGTTTGGTAGTACCAAAGTGTTCCTCCGTGGCAGGAGTTGCATAATCTCATAGTTATAGGAACATGTATGGGTCATGAAGAAAGCATTAACATACTAAGCGATCAAGTGTTAAGCTAACGGAATGGGTCATGTCAATCAGATCATTCAACTAATGATGTGACCTTGTTAATCAAATAACAACTCCTTGTTCATGGTTAGGAAACATAACCATCTTTGATTAACAAGCTAGTCAAGTAGAGGCATACTAGTGACATACTGTTTGTCTATATATTCACACATGTATTATGTTTCCGGTTAATACAATTCTAGCATGAATAATAAACATTTATCATGATATAAGGAAATAAATAATAACTTTTATTATTGCCTCTAGGGCATATTTTCCTTCACGTATACCCCTTTGTGTGGAAACAGGCGTCTGCAGAGAAGACGGCCGCTCATCATGCAGAAGTGTCCGGACTGAAGCAGAGCCTGGAACGGGCCGAAGAGGAACTTGGCCGTCTGAAGAAGCAATTGGAGGACAAGGAAGGTAAGTTGAAACATTGAATTCGGCACGAATGAGTAATTGTGCCTAGTGAAAAGTATTTGTATTGTATGCTCTAGGAGCGAGTGCCGAATATGAGGCACCGAAGAAGGTTGTGGCTGATGCCAACGAGAAGGCTGCCGCTGAACAGGCGCTTCGTGAAAAACACAAGGCCAGGGTCATCGCAGCTGAGCGAGAGCTCCAGGAGGCTGTGAAGAAAAGAGAGGGCTTGGAGCGAGTCTAGTAGGAAAGAATCCAAACTTCGCCCAAGCTCTCCAAGCCATGAGAGGATACTCGGGAAGAAGCCGAGGTCTTTGTCTTGGGACATTCGAGGAGGCACGGAAGGTTGCGGCTGGTAAGGCCTTTTGTATTCATGGCCATTTTACATGATAATGGGAAGAACTCTAGCGACAAGCTAAATTCTTGTTTTTCGAGGCGTTTGCGGATCTGCCTCGCATGACATATCGGATGCCGCCCAATTCTACCGGACCGAGGAGAAGAAGTCTGCGGAGAGGATTTCTGGTCGCGAGATTTGGCGCGAACTATCCGGTGCCCTTTATCGATCGGTGAAGCAGCTGGTCGAATCACACCAAAGCGGCCGAACTAGCCATGAAGGACTTGGTTGTCGGTTTGTGGCCCGTGAAACCAATTCTGAGCAGTTACTTTGGACTCGTGGAGCGGATTGTGGGCGCCTGTCCTCGGCTTTATGCTATTAAGCGATCGGTCTGCATAGAGGGTGCGCGCATGGCGTTTGCCCGTGCAAAAGTGCATTGGGGGATGCTTGATGCGGAGAAGCTGATGACTGAGGGGCCGCCAGAGGGTAAGGAGGACCGCAAGCCCGAGCTGTACTATGAAGGTGTACTGAAGGGAGCCCGCCTTGTGGCGGGTAAGTGTACCAAAGACATTATATTTCCCTGAGGGCATTCGTGCCGTTCTTTGTAATATGGGATAATGACACTTTTATTATTTATTACCTGTTTTGTTTGAACATTTGTTCTTACCGTGCGGCTGTTTAGTGTATGTAAATCCTGAGAGTTGGCCAGTCGTCGGCTTCTGCCCCCACGAAAGAAATACGGGGGTGTTCGGGACATACCTGAACACTCTTTATCCCATGGATGGGTCCTTTTAAGGATGTGTTCCTCACCACGAACCAGGCAATCGGACTATAGGGCTTTACCACTCTCACTTAGCCATAGGAATTCGAGTATGGTCGGCGCAGCCCCTAGTGTTCGGAAGGCCGAACTAGGGGCTCTATTGGCGCCTAATCGGAAGACCGATCCGTCGCACTCTGCATTTATAATGGCGTTATGCGGAATAAATCTTTAAGGATTTTACAACCTCTCGAACAGCTAACCAGCTCTCATTTGTATCATGATGATCAGTTTTCGGCTTTCTCTCTTGAGGTGCTCGTCCGTGAGAACCGGGACACAATCGCAGTAGTTCTCCCAGCGCTACCTTAGCCGATGGGGCGGAACGTAAGGTACCAAACATGGGAGCCGGGCAAACCCAACCAATGACCCAAGACATGATTCGGAGCTGATGCATATAGTGCTATAAGTTCGGGGTGCCGATCGACCGAAAAGGTGGTCGGACTTTATTGCCGTACTGTGAAGCCCCTGGCATAATCGGGCATAACACAAGGCGTGGGTGCCGTTTTTGACAAAGAGGCGTCGATGAGAAACGACGACCGTTAAGTGTTATTTAAGTCTACGCATTGTAGCAGGATGATATGTCTATGCATATGAGTACGATTTATGATTATGAAAAGAGGTGTTTTTGGCGGAACCTGTCATGGCCGGACTGGAGGGGGCTGTGAGTGGATCTGAAGTGAATCCGGACTGCCTTCTTTGGGGGGGGGGGGTTCACTTGCGTGTTCCTGCTCTTGTGTGTCCGAGCCGATTCCACGTCGCCAATCCTGTTCAGCGTCAAAGTTAGTTTGTAAAGGCAAATACTTGGGGGCAGCTAAACGTCCTCTTGTGGTTGGTCCGAGGGTTCCTGATCGAAACCTGGTTAACCCAGCCGTTATACCGTGAAGTAGTGCGGACTCCTTAGTTGGTGTCCGGATAGTTGGTTGTCATATCAAAATTTTGATAGGCAGGCACGACTCGCTACTCCGGCAGTGGTATGATTTCCGCTCTAAGGGCGGGGTTTGGCCTTGCCCATAGGTGTGATTATATCACACGGGGTTGGCCTAATGGTTTACCACGTGGAATCTAGTCAACATGGTTCATCCCGTTAGCATATGGTAAACTACCGTATGAGGGGAAGGTGCCGAAGAATTATTCTTTGGCGTGGCATTTTTTGGTGATCCGAAGACAACCGTTAGAGTGGTGGGCCAATAAAACTTGGCCTTTGCACCTGGCATCTTTTAGAAGATGTTATTTGTGGTTTCATACCCGCGGGGGCTTTATGTGAGATGGAGCCCCCAGACAACTAGGTCTAGAGGTACTGCAATTAAATTGATGTGGTTGATATTGTCCGACGGTTGATGTGATCGGGGGAGATCGGCCGTACTTTTATGATCTAGAGGATCTTTTGACTTTGCCGTTGTTGGACTCCTCCCCTCATTGTCTCCGGCACGTGACCGGCCGTTTTGTTTTGAGGATCCGGCATTCTCTATTGGTGTGCTTGGCCGTCCTTCTAGGAGTACCATGAATTTCACATGGTTGATCGAGTATGTTGCTCGGGCTGGATAGGCTTGAGATGTTCTTTGTCCGATGACCGGACTGGGAGTTGCTGGATTTGGCACCAACTTCCCTGACTTGACGTTTATGACAATTGCGCCTAGGCTTGAGGACGCCTCTTCGTGTCTCCTTCGTATTGTCTTGGACCGTTCTGGTGTGTTGACGTTGGGGTATGTGCCTTGGGTTCTCCTGCTTAGGTTGGGGTAGCGAACTATGCCGTGTGTGTCCTTTGTCGGGGCGGTCGAGTTTGTATCTTTCAGTGGCCAGGACCTTGGTCCATCTGTCCACGAGCAAATCTTGGTCAGTTTTGAGCTGCTGTTACTTCCTTTGCAGGCTCCTTGCCGTGGCCATGAGCCGTTGCTTGAAGTGAACTTGCTCCACTGGATCCTCAGGCACGCCCCGTTCGGCGTTGCCGAGGCTAATCTCTTCTTCGGAGGGGGGCATTTAGTTGTCCTCCTCCGGATATCCGTCCGTCGCCTGTTCGGCCTGCTCGAAGGCAGGCTGATCGGGGTTGTATTCCTCTTCTGCACCATCCGGATTGTTTTCGTCTCCTGGGCCGGTATTGGTGTGGCGGGGCTTGGAGCGGCACCGACGACGCCCATGTTTTGCTTTTCTCCCTGAGGGGTTATCCTCCATTGCCTCGTCGCCATTGGTTTCTTTTCGAGTGTCCACCATATATATATATATATATATATATATATATATATATATATATATATATATATATATATATATATATATATATATATATATATATATATATATATATATATATATATATATATATATATCATATGAGGAGGTGGCTATCCACCGCCCGTGGCGATGGTTCTGTTCTTCTCTGCATAAATCGTCCATCTTGTCGATGTCATCGGAGTCGAATTCAAGCACGTCGGTTAGATCATCGATCGTGGCAATGAAGTGGGTGGTGGGTGGGCAACGAATTCCTTCATCGCCTGCTTCCAACTCTAGCCGGACATAGTTCTGCCACGAGCCTCCTGATAAAGAGAGAGACTTCAACGAGTTCAGTATGTCGCTAAAGGGCGAGTGTTGGAAGATATCCGCAGCGGTGAACTCCGATCTGAGGCCCAACCAGGTTCGGGGCTCGGGAGGCGGAGTGGAACCTTCACCAGATCTGAGTCCGGGGTCCGGTGTCACGAGCTTCTTTGAGGCGAGGCCTATGTTTGGCTCTACGCCCGATGAGTGTGCGGGCTCTTTGGGACGGAGTCCATCCCTCAAATCCTTAGGCAACGCGGTCTGCTCGGTTAGGTGCGGATCTGCCGTAGGGATGACATCCCGAGCATTGTCCGACATCAGGTCTAAGCCGTGCTCATCGTGACCGTCCGGCGCTCCTGGCACAGGCCCGAATCCGTTGAAGATCAAGTCTCCGCGGATATCAGACGTGTAGTTCAGGTTTCCGAACCTGATCTGGTGGCCCAGGGCGTGGCTTTCGATCTGCTCCATATGGCCAAGCAAATTGGCCCGCAGTGCGAAGCCTCCGAACACGAAGATCTGTCCGGGGAGAAAAGTCTCACCCTGAACCGTGTTGTTGACGATGATTGAAGGAGCCATCGAGCCTTGCAGCGGCGAAACAGAGGAACTCTCAATGAAAGCACCAATGTCGGTGTCAAAACCGGCGGATCTCGGGTAGGGGGTCCCGATCTGTGCGTCTTAGGCTGATGGTAACAGAATGCAAGGGACACAATGTTTACCCAGGTTCGGGCCCTCTCGATGGAGGTAAAACCCTACTTCCTGCTTGGTTAATATTGATGATATGAGTAGTACAAGAGTAGATCTACCACGAGATCGTTGAGGCTAAACCCTAGAAGCTAGCCTATGATGATTATGGTTGTGATCGTGATCGGCCTTCTAAGGACCAACCCCTCCGTTTTATATAGACACCGGAGAGGGCTAGGGTTTACACAGAGTCGGTTACAAGGAAGGAAATACAATATCCGTATCGCCAAGCTTGTGTTCCACGCAAAGTTGAGTCCCATCCGGACACGGGACGGATTCTTGAGTCTTGTATCTTCACGCTCCAATAGTCCAGACAAAGTATAGAGTCCGGCTGTCCGGATACCCCCTAATCCAGGACTCCCTCACCCCCCACACATATATAGGTGGGAGAGGGAGAGAGGCTGCAAGGGGCGCCCCAAGTAGGAGTAATCCTACTTGGGCGCCTCCTCCAAGTCGGCCTCCCCCCTTCCATATCCATCGGAAGGGGAAGGAAAGAGAGGGTGAAGGGAAGGAAAGGGGGAGGCCGAATCCTCCCCTTTCCTTCTCCCTTACCTTCCTTTCCTTCTCCTCCTATTCTGCCTATAGGGGGCGCACCAGCCCCTTTTGGGGCTGGTCTGTCCAACTCTTGGCCCATTAGGCCCATATAGTTTGCCCGGGGTTGCCCGGAACCCCTTCCGGTGACTCGATACGTACCCAGTACCCCCAGAACACTTCCGGTGTCCGAATACTATCATCCTACATATGGATCTTTACCTCTCGACCATTTCGAGACTCCTCTTCATATCTGTGATCTCATCCGAGACTCCGAACAATATTCGGTCACCAAATCACATAACTCATATAATACAAAATCGTCATCGAACGTTAAGTGTGCGGGCCCTACGGGTTCGAGAACTATGTAGACATGACCGAGACACCTCTCTAGTTAATAACCAACAGTGGAACCTGGATGCTCATATTGGTTCCGACATATTCTACGAAGATCTTGATCGGTCGTACCGTAATGACAACATACGTTATTCCCTTTGTCATTGGTATGTTACTTGCCCGAGATTCGATCGTCGGATGCCCGAGATTCGATCGTCGGTATCTTCATACCTAGTTCAATCTCGTTACCGGCAAGTCTCTTTACTCGTTCCATAATGCATCATCCCGCAACTAACTCATTAGTCACATTTCTTGCAAGGCTTATTATGATGTGCATTACAGAGAGGGCCCAGAGATACCTCTCCGATACTCGGAGTGACAAATCCTAATCTTGATCTATGCCAACCCGACAAACACCTTTGGAGATACATGTAGAGCATCTTTATAATAACCCATTTACGTTGTGACGTTTGATAGCACACAAGGTATTCCTCCGGTATTCGGGAGTTGCATAATCTCATAGTCAAAGGAATATGTATATGTCATGAAGAAAGCAATAGCAATAAAACTTAACGATCATTATGCTAAGCTAATGGATGGGTCTTGTCCATCACATCATTCTCCTAATGATGTGATCCCGTTCATCAAATGACAACACATGTCTATGGTTAGGAAACTTAACCATCTTTGATTAACGAGCTAGTCTAGTAGAGGCTTACTAGGGACACTGTGTTTTGTCTATGTATTCACACATGTGTCAAGTTTCCGGTTAATACAATTCTAGCATGAATAATAAAAATTTATCATGATATAAGGAAACATAAATTACAACTTTATTATTGCCTCTATGGCATATTTCCTTCAGTCTCCCACTTGCACTAGAGTCAATAATCTAGTTCACATCGTCATGTGATTTAACACAAATAGTTAACATCTTTATGTGCTTAGTTCACATTGCCATGTGACTAACACCCAAAGGGTTTACTAGAGTCAAGAATCTAGTTCACATCCCTATGTGATTAACACCCAAAGAGTACTAAGGTGTGATCATGTTTTGCTTGTGAGAGAAGTTTAGTCAACGGGTCTGCCACATTCAGACCCATATGTATTTTGCAAATTTTCTATGTCTAAATGTTGTGCATGGAGCTACTCTAGCTAATTGCTCCCACTTTCAACATGTATCCAGATTGAGACTCAGAGTCATCCAGATCGGTGTAAAAGCTTGCATCGATGTAACTCTTTACGACGAACTCTTTATCACCTCCATAACCGAGAAATATTTCCTTAGCCCTCTTAGGCAACCTAGGATAACTTTGACCGCTCCCCAGTGATCCACTCCTGGATCAATATCGTACCCCCTTGCGAAACTCATGGAAAGGTACACAATAGGTCTGGTACACAATATATCATACTTTATAGAACCTATGGCTGAGGCATAGGGAATGACTTTCATTCTCTTTCTATTATCTGCCGTGGTCGGGTTTGAGTCTTACTCAACTTCACACCTTACAATATAGGCAAGAACTCCTTATTTGACTGATCCATTTTGAACTTCTTCAAAATCTTGTCAAGGTATGTGCTTTGTGAAAGTCCTATTAAGCGTCTCGATCTATCCCTATAGATCTTGATGCCCAATATATATAAGTAGCTTCACCAAGGTCTTTTTTCACTGAAAAACTCTTATTCAAGTATCCTTTTATGCTATCCAGAAATTCTATATCATTTCCAATCTACAATATGTCATCCACATATAATATTAGAAATGCTACAGAGCTCCCACTCACTTTCTTGTAAATACATGCTTTATCATAGGTCTGTATAAAAATATGCTTTGATCACCTTATCAAAGCGTATATTCCAACTCTGAAATGCTTGCACCAGTCCATAGATGGGTCGCTGGAGTATGCACACTTTGTTAGCACCTTTAGGATCAAAAAAACCTTTTGGTTGCATCATATACAATTCTTCTTTTAAGAAATCCATTAAGGAATGTAGTTTTGATATCCATTTGCTAGATTTCATAAAGGACAGCGATAACTGGCACATGTGTGCCAGTTAGCAAAATTACCGAACCACCGATCCGTTCATTAGATAACTGACGTATATATAGAAGGTCTCATTTCACTCAATTGAACGAGCGTTTCAACTCAGCTCGATCGTAGGTGGCTTCCATCGATTTTTCTCCTCCCGATTTTTATTTTCAAAATGGTTTTTTATCTCTCCCGGTTTTATGGTTGTTAATTTATGTGAGAAGAAAAAGAAATAATAAAGTGCTTAAAAGGGGACTCAGGTCTAATGCATGTCCGCTATGCTTAATAACCAACTCATCCATCTTAACTTGTTGTCCATAGTATGCAAACAACGAAATTTGAACCCTTCTTCTTTCTACCATGTCAACGAAAATCTTAATTTTAGGCTTGATAACTTTGGCCGAGCAGCATGATAACTATGACATGTGCATGATGATAACTTGAAACATTAACACCCCTTGTTAAAAAATTGACACGATAAAGATGGTAACTATATTATGAGAAGGCTGGTAACTACAGCGTGAAAATCACAGTAACTTTAACATGTGCAACATCGTAATTTTGCAAAAATTTAAAGTGCGCGCCGGGGAGGGGGGGTACGTTTGAACAACCCTTCATGAAAGTTACCATGGCGTTTTGAGTGTAGGTTATGTTTTTGAGAGGAAGCCTGATAGCATACAAAAAACATGAAGTTTTGGCATACTATGTCCCATGTTTCAAATAACCGCGATGTTTATACGGTTATCAAGTTTCACTTCGTCTATTATCATGCAATTTCCACATAAGTTACTAGGGTAAATTTTTCAATAATTTTCTTTCTCATAGGTCAAAAATTAACATGGTGTTTCCCGGAATTTTTTTTACCACGGTGTTTGCACATAAGTTATCAGTTCTTCGATTTGTGTATTAACATGTTATTGCACACAATTTACTAAGGGTATGTTTTTCAACCACCTTTCCCCCTTTTGGTCGATGTTACCGTGGTGTTTATACCCAAGTTATCAGATCTGCAGTTCATATATTATCATGGCACTTACACACAAGTTATCGAGTGTATGTTTTTCAACAACTTTTGCCCTTCCTAAAAAATGTTACCGTGGTGCTTATTCGTATATTACCATGCTATTTTTTCACATAAGTTACCAAGGGTGTGCTTTTAAACAACTTTTTCTTGTTTGGTCAACGGAACCGCAGTGTTCTGTACATAAATTATCGGGTATGTAACACATAATTACCGTACTATTTACACATAAATTAGCGGGAGTATGTTTTTCAACAAAAAGTTTTCTGGATCAGAAAGTTATCATCATGTTTTGTATGTAAGTTATCAGTTAAGCAATGCTTATATTACCGTGTTATTTACATAGAGATTACCGGTGGCACATTTGTAAAACACCCCTTGGGGTCAAAGTTATTGTGGTGTTTGTATGTATGTTATCAAGTCCGCAGAGCGTAAATTATCATCTTATTTACACACAAGTTAACGTGGTTATGTTTTTCAACCACTTTTCTCCCCGGGTCAAAATTACCACAATGTTTGCGGGTAAAATTATCAGGTCTGCAGGGTATGTTTCTAATAACTTTTTTCCCTGGTTCAAAATTACAGCGGTGTTTTTGCGTAAGTTATCATCTCTACAATGCGTATTATTACCGTGCTATTTGCATAGAGTTACTGGGGTTTGTTTTCAGTAATAATTTTCTTTGTCAAATTTATCATGGTGTTTATATGTAAATTATCAGATCAAATGTATATAAATTACCATGATATTTACATAGAAGTTACAGAGTGTATATTTCTACATCAATCTTTCTTCGGTCAAAGTTAGCATGATATTTATATGTAAGTCGTTAGGTCTTAAAATGTAGTACAAATGATGCACTAGTGAAGCTAAAAAACCCAGAAAACGTGTTTTCATTAGCCAACATTAACTTTTCCTAACTAGGTCTCTACCCAGCATTGGGCCTAGCCCAACTCTTTTCTCTCTCTAAAGCCCACCGAGAATGTTGTCTTCAACCTCCAACCAACCAAACCTGTATCTGAAAACAAAAAACTGAAAACACAGAGACAAAGAACTCCCAATTATCCATCATACTTGTTGATTTAGGCTACAAATCGCATGGACTTCAACATGAAATTCGTAGATATCTTCATTGCGAATCCATTTTAGTTGAGCATGCAACTTATTGTTTAAAGATGAAGGAGATCGTTGCAAGTGTCCTATCTTGAAGTCGGCGCTGGCCGGAGCCTATGGTCATGGCCAGAAGCTCGGGCAACAGAACAGCAAGCATCGGCGGCTGCTAGGGCCGAGCAGTGTGGAGGATGTGGTCGTTGATGGGTTGCAGGGGAGGCAGGAACCCATGGAGATGGTGATGGAGCTCCTGCACCTGCGTGTGTTGGCCGTGGAAGGAGCTGCTCGCCAGAGCAGTAGGCTATATATGGCGGCGACTTGAGGAGGAGCTAGTGTTCGAGGGGCTCCGCCACTCGCTCCAGCAGCACGTCACGGCCGCTCTCCAGCAGCCTGCACTGCAACAGCTCTCGGACCACTGTCAGCGCGGCCCTCGAGTTCGCCTGCTCTCGGCGGGTGTAGGGTGATGTGGTCGCGGCGTGGTTGGAGGCTCTTCTGCCGATCCGCGCTGTCGCGGTGTGAGCGCCTGTCGAGCTCTGTCCGCGTCGCCCGCCATGCCCGCGCGCCTGTGGACCGCGAGCTGCACAGGGCACGGGTCGCCGAGGCGAAGCGGCTCTGCGTGGGCGGGCCACGCCGCCCATGGATCTGGGTTGCCCGCTTGGTCGCCGGTCATGGCGATGACGATGTGACGGGACGCGAGGTGGCAGAAGGCGGACTCCGGCGCACCCCTACCTGGCGCGCCAAATGTCGGATCACGGGTTCCGCAGACCCTTAAGGTTGAACTCAGGGTGTGCGGAGATCCAACCTCCACCATCTCGTACCTCGCCGAATCGCAGGGACCTAAACTACTAACAAGAACAACACAAGAGACGCAAGATTTATACTAGTTAAGGCCACCGCTGTGGTGTAATACCCTACTCTAGTTTGTGGTGTGTGGATTGCCTGCAGGGCCGACGAAGAACAAGATAGGAAGAACAGCCTCGCGAGAGTCTGTTCTTGGTGGGTGTGGTGAACTGCTAAGTGGTGCCCCGTCGCTCTAGCTTGAGGAACGGGTTTCTCTCTCTCTCTCTGGATTCCGAATGCTCGATCCGATCGTCCTTCTTCCCCCCCTCTCTGAGTGTGGCTACCCCTATTTATAGGCAAAGGCCCTGGGCCTCTTCCCAAATATTGAGCGGGAAGGGCGCCAACAATTGGCCATTTTGAAGGGGAACAGCGGGTACACTTATCCTGACTAAAGTTGGTCCTCGCCTGCCAAAGGCTCGTGATGACGCTTGCTTGGGCTCCACGATGACTGCATTCCAGCCGTTGGGGCTGGTCTTGGTCTTGTTGCACCAAAACGGATGCCTTTGCCTGATGCCCTTGCCTGCGCTTGCCCCCCTTTGCACCAAAGAGGAAAGGAGGACGCTGCGCGGGCTGGCGCCTGACTGGCGCCTGACTGGCGCCCTTGGTCGTCATGGCTTACATCACGGGCACCTCGCGAGGTACCCCGCCTTGAGTTCTCCGCCTCCTCATGAGCCAACCTGACGTGGCCGCGCCCGAGGAAGCTCTTGGTCGTCCGCCCCGCGAGGCTTGGCCCCTCGCGAGGGTCTTGAGCTTGTGTTTATGAAGATGGGCCGTCCTGGGCTTTGAGCCATGCAGCAGGCCGCAGGCAGGCAAGTCTGGGGACCCCCGTTCCCAGAACGCTGACAGCAGCGGCGTCGGTCTCGGTGTCTAGCGGAAGAAGAGGGGAAGAAACAATGAATACAATGCAAACAGATGCATGACGGTGCATGACAAAGCAAAGCGTGATGGTAGGCGTGCCCTAACGCGGTATGAGGTGATGCCGGTGAAGGGGGAAACATCCGGGAAAGTATCCCCGGTGTTTCGTGTTTTCGGGCGGAGGAGCCGGAGGGGGAAAGTTGCGGGTTCGATAGGTTAGGGATGCGTGGCGGACGAACGGGCTGCGTTTCCGGATTCGTCTCGTCGTTCTAAGCAACTTTCATGTTGAAAATAATTTAATGCGAGTTACGGATTAAAAGATATGATTTTCTAAAGATTTTATTAATTTTTGGAATTTAATTAATTATTTAACTTAATTCGAAAATGGATTTACGACATCAGCATGATGTCATGTCGACGTCAAGCGATCAACGGGGTTGGTGGTCAACTGACGACGTGGGCCCAAGTGGGACCCACACGGCATTGGTCAATTTAATTAGCAGGTTAATTAAACAGGGTCAACTAGTTTAATTAGTGGTTAGGTCAATCTAATCAGGTTTAATTACTTTAATTAATTATCATTTTAATTAATTTTAATTATTATTTATTAATTCATTTTTTATTAATTTAATTATTATTATTTCTTATTTCATTTTCGTTCATGTGGGTGGGCCCCATTTGTATACGAGGCACAAAGGCCTTATGGTTGAGGCGCAAGGGCGGCGGAATTACTGGTGGCGAGCTAAGCAAACTCAGGTGGCGGCCCTAGCGGCGCGCAAGCCATGAAGGGCAAAGGCGACGCGGTGGCGTGGCCGGGCCAGCGAGTGGTCCTGCGGGCACAAGGCTGCACGCGAGCAGGAGCTTCACGGTGGTCGCCAAAGAGGGACGCCGACGCGAGGGCAGCAGCGACGAGCGCGGGCGTAGAAGGCCGTGGTGGTGCGAGAAGGCGAGGGGTGGGGAGGCGACGTCAGTGCGAGAAGGCCGCGGTGGTGGTGCGGTCGCCGGAGCGACGGAGTGGGGAGGCGACGTCAGTGCGCCCCAAGGGCACAGTGAGGGCCGCCACGGGCGCGGCCGGCGCAGTTGATCGGCGCGGGCGTGGCTGGTGCGAAGCACATGTGGAGGTCAGGGGGACGCTGGAGAGGAGGCAGCGGGCGCGTGGCGCGCGAACGCGCGCGCATTGGGGCGGCCAGGAGCAGGGGCACGGTTGTGCATGGGGCGGCGAAGGCTTGAGCTCGACGACACTGGCGCGAGAGCGCGGACGGGTGCGGGCATGACGCGGTGAGGGAGAGTGAGGAGGAGAGGGAGGGGCTCACTGGGGCCGTAGGGTTAAGGGTAGTGGGGGGCGACGTGGAGGTCGGCGACGTGCGCCGGAGGGGAGGCAGTCCGGCGAGGAAGTCCGGCGAAGGCGCTCCGGGACGTCGGCGTCTGGAGTGGTGGGGCGATGGCGTGCGATGGGTCGGGGCGTCGGTTGCCCCGATCCAGATCCACTCGGGGCGGGGGCGGCCGCCAAAGGACGGAGGGAGGAGTCGCTGGGCGGAGGCGTTGGCTCCACGGCTCGCCGAATCGAGGGGAGACGGCGACGTTGCGGCAAGAGGTCGGGGACGGAGCCAGGCCCCGATCCAGATGGGATCGGGGGAGAGGGTGGCGACTTGAGGGGGAAAGTGGGGGGAGCGAGTGGGGTGGAGTGGGTGTCGGCGCTAGGTCACGGGGAGGGGGAGGCCTAGTAGGCCAGGGGGTGCAGGGATGGGTCGGCTGGGCCGGGCTTGCCCTTCGACCAATCGGGCCAGGCCTAGTCGAGGCGGGGGTTGTCTTTTATTTATCTTTGTTTTCTTTTTATTTATTTATTTTTTTGTTTCTGTTTTCTTTTAGTTGCACATTAATTTTAGTTTAGTAAAATATGAGAATAGCCCCTAAAGTAATGTTCCAGAATAACCCACTGCCATGAAAAGTTTTTACCCTGAATTAAAATAGTTTAGCAATTTATAAAATACGAAAGGTATTTATATAATTGATTTTTCTACTGTTCAAATCATTTTAGAGTATTTGAACATTTTTATAAAAGTGTAGTTCCTACGCCATAATTACCTATGCATTATTTGGCTCACTCCAAACATTCTAGTTTTAATATTTGAAAACTTTTGATGTCTGCTTTTATTTTAAATTGGAATTTGAACCGGTATTGAACTAACACGAGTTTCATAATAGTAACCGACGTGACATGGCATCATTAACGTGGAATTACTGTAGCCTAATTATCCGGGCGTCATAATTCTCCTCCACTACAAGAAATCTCGTCCCGAGATTTAAGAGGTTGTGGAAGGGGGAAAGGTTTGGTAACGAATCTAGCGGTTCTCCTTATCCTGGCTTGCCCTTCTCGAAGAGGCCGGTCCAATACATTGATGTCTTCATTTCTCTGCTTCAGGTCATCATGATGAATTTTGTCGTCCTTCCTTCAGGATCTCCACCGTACTTATGAAAGGGTGAGAAGGGAGAACCCTATAAGGACGGATTCTAACAAGATCGAGCATCAGACAGTTAACCCAGGGGAAGAAGCATAAGTATCTCTCGAATTGAAACTTAAGAGGATGTCGAGAGCAAAGTAAGAAGGTACCATGAGAAGTTTCAAACCGATAGGCAAGCGTTCAATGCCTATCAGAAGGTGAAGGGCTTCAGAGCAACGAGAATAAGTATTGCGTCTGATACCCGAATAGATCACTTGGCAAGGGGCCCGTAAGTTACATAAGAAGTCAAGCGCGAGGAATAAATTTGGAAATTGGGGGTGTACAGGAGAGTCAGGTTTCGATCCTGTGGAACTGTGGGTTATGGGCCCACCATGTGTTTTTTTAGGAGTAGTGACATCTTGCACGGTGTCGGTGTCAAAACCGGCGGATCTCGGGTAGGGGGTCCCGAACTGTGCGTCTAGGCGGATGGTAACAGGAGACAAGGGACACGATGTTTTTACCCAGGTTCGGGCCCTCTCGATGGAGGTAATACCCTACTCCTGCTTGATTAATATTGATGATATGGGTAGTACAAGAGTAGATCTACCACGAGATCAGAGAGGCTAAACCCTAGAAGCTAGCCTATGGTATGATTGTTGTTCGTCCTACGGACTAAAACCCTCTGGTTTATATAGACACCGGATAGGGTTAGGGTTACACAGAGTCGGTTACAATGGTAGGAGATCTACATATCCAGACGCCAAGCTTGCCTTCCACGCCAAGGAAAGTCCCATCCGGGACACGGGACGAAGTCTTCAATCTTGTATCTTCATAGTCTAGGAGTCCGCCAAAGATGATAGTTCGCTATCCGGACACCCCTAGTCCAGACTCCTCAAGAGCTCCCTAAACCTGGCTTCAATGAAGACGAGTCCGGCGCGCATATTTGTCTTCGGCATTGCAAGGCGGGTTCCTCCTCCGAATACTTCATAGAAGAATTTGAATGCCAGGATAGTGTCCGGCTCTGCAAAACAAGTTCCACATACCACCGTAGAGAGAATAATTTTTGCACAGATCTGCTTACGTATTCCGCGGCGTGACATCACACCACGGCCAGGCCTGTATATGAATCGTTTTTTACTGTTCCACCTCAGCGCGTTTAGCGAGGTGGTTTCCTGGGCACATCTTATCAAAGCGGAGATCGTGCCCCCTTATTCCGGGTTTCTCATCAATACGGACGTGGGTAACCCATCCGCGCCATTGATTACGGCGCTTGGGAGATAAGCGAGTTTTACCAGGCGGGCGGGGACGATAGCTTCGTCCGTCCATATAAGGGATAAGGATCCACCTTTTCACCTACGCCTTCTTCCTCCTTTGCTCATCCATTTCCGCGCACTCGAGCTCCAGCGCCCAAGTCCGCACATCCCACCTCAACCTTCTCCAACTATGTCCGGAGCGGGAGGCTGGTGGATGGCCTCCTCCATCACGGAGGGACACATCACAAAGCTGCGGGAGGCCGGATACTTGTCCGGCGACATCGCGTGTCGGCTACCCGATGAGGGGCAGCTCATTCCAACCCCCAGGCCCCATGAGAGGGTGGTCTTTCTCCCCGACTTCCTCCGCGGACTAGGTTTTCCACTTCACCCATTTGTCCGGGGGCTCATGTTCTACTACGGCATGGACTTCCACGATCTGGCCCCGAATACCATCCTCAACATCTCGGCGTTTATCGTCGTGTGCGAGGCCTTCCTCTGCATCCAGCCCCACTTCGGCTTATGGCTGAAGATCTTCAATGTCAGGCCGAAGGTAGTGGGCGGCCGCCAAGCGGAGTGCGGAGGCGCCATGGTTGGCAAGATGGCCAAATTCCTATGGCTCGAGGGCTCCTTTGTGGAGACCATAAAGGGGTGGCAATCGGGGTGGTTCTACATCACCGAGCCGCGCGACTCTAAATGGGCGGCGGCGCCCGAATTCCGATCTGGCTTCCCCACACGGCTCACATCATGGAAAGAGACGGGCCTGACGTGGGGGGATTCGGACGAGCTGTCCGGACTCCAAACCTGCGTCCGAAACCTGGTGGACAAGAATCTCAGGCTTGTCAACGTAATCCAGGTGATGCTCATCCGCCGGATTCTCCCATGCCAACAACGGGCCTTCAAGTTGTGGGAGTTTGATCCGGCATAGCACTCGACTCTGAAGAGGCTCTTCGATACTACGTACGAAGATGCCTGGAAGATGATGTTCAAGGGCGCCGAGGCTCCCTCATCCGCTACCGAAGATCGCGGATTCAGCTCGCAGCGTGAAGCCAGCGAGGTAACTTATTTTACCCATTATGGGACTCTTTTTTCATAGTTTGACTCTATGCGGGATCTAAAACTCCCTAACCTTTGATAGGACTGGCTGAAGACGTCCGGACAGCTTAATTGTCCGGCTCCTTTGCCAGAAGACCCAGCGGATGCTCGATTGACAGGGCTGCTGGCTCCGGCACCTCACGTGGTGCCGGAGAAGAAGGCCAAGAAGGAGGCCACGAGAACTCGAAGGAGCTCCCAGCGCCAGGGGTTGTCGGACTCATCTCCCGACAACCCTGAGGCGGAATCCTCCTCTGAAGAAGAGGAGGAGGAAAAAGAAGCCTCTCCCCCAGCGGGGGGCGGGAAGAAAAGGAAGGCCTCCCCAACTGGGGACGCCGGAGGGTCCAAGAAGGGAAGGACCCTTCCTCCGGACTTCTCCTCCAACGTCGACAACGACGAGGAGGAGTGGCCAACAAAGGCCAAGCCCCTGGCGAGATCGTAAGTGTCCGGATACCCATGGCTTTTTTCCATTGCATAGTGTTCTCTAATGGCGAACAATCATGCAGCCCGCCCAAAGGGCGAGCTCGCCGCTTCGTCGAGCGAGTCCCTGAGTTCGTCGGAAATGGAGTGTACTTCACTTCCGGCCGCCTCCTCACCTCACGCTACGGACGACGCCGAGGTGGGTCCCCAAGGGGGGTTTGGTCAAGAGGAGGTGGCGCAGGAGGCGCCGCAAGGCAACCTCCCGGACTCCAGGCGCATGGGGAGCGAGACCCCCAGGGGCTCTAAGCCCAACCCTTGTCTGGACTCCATAACGGAACCTTCAGCGTTCTCAAGTCGGCAAGCGCCCTTCAGGAAGGGTAAGACGCCGTGTCCTCCGCCCAACCGAGGCACCGGATAGCATCGAGGCGCTTAACAGCGCCTCCATCAAGGAGGAGCACCGCATTGTTATGAGTGTGGTGATCGAGAAAGTTCAGTCCGCCAAGAGCGGGCTGATCAAGCTCGTACCAGCCTTCTAACGGGCTTTGAGGTAAGTTTAGAATATGTAAAAATATTATCAAGATAGAAAGTAGCCTGACGCTTAGTTCGGTGTTGGAAAGAAAACCCGGACTAAGGATCTAAAAGATATACGCAGGAGTCTAACATAAGTATGTCAATATCTGAATGCAAAGGCGCTATTCTTGACCGCCAGACCGATCAATGGAGGTCAATGCGTTGAAGAAGAGCCTCGAGCGGTCCGAGAACGACCTCGGCCAAGCCAAGAAGCAGCTCGAGGACAAGGAAGGTAAGTAATACCTTATTAAAGAAATACCTTATAGAAAGGATTCGGTTGCAAAAAATGACAGGAATAACGTGAGTATTGTAGGGGCCACGAACGAGGTGGCGACCCTTAAGGAAGCGGTGTCCGTGGCCGAAAGCAGAGAGGTCGTGGAGCGCACCGAGCAAGAGAAGCAGGAGGGGCGGGTGGCGGAGGTGCGGCAAGAGCTCCAGGCTCTCGTGGAAAAACACGAGAGTTTGGAGCGTGACTTGAAGACTCGAGAGTCCGAGCTCGCCTCGGCTCTTGAGAGTGCCAAAGCCGCTAAGGCCGAAGCCCAAAAAGTCCTCCAAGAAATTGAATCAATAAAGAAGATAGCGGCGGGTAAGGCATTCTTTATGCAAAGCAACCATGTGAAAGTGAATTACCTATTACTTACCCGGATTCGGAGCTCTCCTGGAGCATTCGCAGATCTGCCCTGTAGTGTGTCTGATGCTGCCACGTTCTACCGCGCCAAGGAGGGGAGCTCGATGAAGAAGGTGTTCTGGTCTCAGTATGCTGAGGCCAGACATCCGGTGCCCCTAAGCGACCAGCTGAAGCAGCTGGTTGAGCTCCACAAGGTCGCCGAACAGGCCATGAAGGGCCTCATAGTTCGGCTGTGGCCATTAGAAGCCATGCCCGGGAGCTACTTTGGGCTGGTGCAGCGGCTGGTGGACGCCTGTCCATGGATTGAAGTCATCAAGCACTCCGTTTGCATTGAAGGTTCCCGTCGGGCCCTTGCCCGTGCTAAAGTGCACTGGGGCAAGCTGGATGCGGAGAAGCTTGTGATGGACGGGCCACCGAAGGGCAAGGAGCATCGCACGCCTGAAATGTACTATGAGGGCGTCCTGAAGGGTGCCCGCCGTATAGCGGATGAGTGCTCCAAAGATGTAATTTTTGAATAGACTTGCATTTGTTATCCTGTACGCTGAAAACTTGTTCATATGCGCTAAGCAACGCTTGTTAATTTAAAATATTACCTTCTATGCGGCCGTTTATCAAATTTGAGAGATGGCAAGTCATTGGCTTCAGCCCCCATGCCACAGTCTTTGGGGTGTTGGGATAAACTTGAGCGCTCTTGTTCCCATTCTTGGGTCCATCGAGGGAGGCGCTCAACGCAACGAACAAGGCAACCAGACTTATAATGCTGGAACACTCTCACTTAGCCATAGAATTCTATAATTTTAAATTTCAGCGAAGCCCCTAGTATTCGGAAGACCGAGTTCGGGGCGCTATCCACGCCTTGGCCGGACAATGCCGGTTCCTCGCTCTAAGCGGCATAAGTCTTTAGGGACCCGAAAAAACCTCTCGAACAGCGACCGGCTCTCGCCCTATCATGACGGTCAGTTTTGGCTTTCTCCACTGAGGTGCTCAACCCAACTCAACCGGGGCACAATCGCAGTGGTTCTCCCAGTGCTACCTTAGCCGATATAACGGAACGTAAGGTACCAAAACATGGGAGCCGGGCAAACCCAACTATTGACCCAAGACATGATTCGGAGCCGATGCATATAATGCTATAAGTTCGGGGTGTCGCACTTGTGAAAGTGTTCGGACTTATCACACCATACTTTTGGGGTACTTAAGCCCCTGGTGTATTGGCCGTACCAAACTGTACTGTTGCACAATGTCATAAATGAACATATATAATAGGAAAGAATGCAATAATAGGCAAGAGCTATATATTGGTTATTAAAAAGAAACTGCAAATAAAAGCAGAACGATACAAATTGTGCGATAAGCAAGGGATGGGACTATTTAACATGTCCCCCTCCAGGGGTAAGCTGCGGGATGGTATGTAAAACAGGTTTAATGCTCGTAATAGAGACCACCTAGACACTCGACGCAGTTTTCTGCTTCCCTGGCTGTTGCATCGTGTATTCGACGCGAATGCTGGACAGGGCTTCAGAGTCCTGAAAGTAAGAAAAAAGAAAAAGGAAAAGAATGACACAATCGGGAGCCCCTGGTGCGGTTAAGCCGCATTCTGGGCGTGCCGTGGTCGTGCCCCTCCCCTTATGCCCATGGTATCTCCAGAGCGTAGTTATGTACGCGTAATCTTGGCTTCGCAATTTCGCGAGGGCTGGGGTTGGGGCCGGATTGCTACGCTGCTTGGATCGTGCCAGCGGTCTTGTTGTAGGTTACTCCGGGCGCGCAGCGGTGTCCGGACGCTTAGTGGCCGGACTCGAGAATTGCTGTGAGAGGCTGCTTTGCACCTCCGCCGCGAGGTCGCTGTGTGCTCCTCCGCTCGGAGAGAGCGCTCGGTGTTTCCATTGACCGTGATTACTCCTCGAGGGCCCGCATCTTGAGCTTGAGGTATGCGAAAGCGGCACCGCATTGAACTTTGCAATGCGGTTCGTCCGAGCAAGGCGTGATAGCCGCTGCGGAACGGGACTATGTCGAAGATTAACTCTTCGCCGGAAGTTATCCGGGATCCAAAGACCACTTCGAGTGTAATCGAGCCTGTATAATTGGCCTCTACACTGGTATGACGCCTTTAAAGGTCGTCTTTGTGGGTTTAATCCTTGAGGGTCTATGCCCATTTTGCGCACTGTATCATGATAAAGCAGGTTCAGGCTGCTGCCGCCGTCCATCAGGACTCTAGTGAGGTGAAATCCGTCGATGATTGGGTCGAGAACCAATGCGGCGAAACCGCCGTGACGGATGCTAGTGGGGTGGTCCCTTCGATGAAAGGTGATCGGGCAGGAAGACCATGGGTTGAACTTTGGGGCGACTGGCTCCATCGCATATACGTCCCTTAGCGCATGCTTCCGCTCCCTTTTGGGTATATGGGTTGCGTATATCATGTTCACCGTCCGCACTTGTGGGGGGAAACCCTTATGTCCTCTATTGTTCGGCGGCCGGGGCTCTTCCTCGTCATCACTATGCAGCCCCTTGTCATTGAGTTCGGCACTTAGCTTGCCTGCTTGCTTGAACACCCAACAATCCCTGTTGGTGTGATTGGCTGGTTTTTCGGGGGTGCCATGTATCCGCACAAGCGATCGAGTATTCGGTCCAAGTTGGACGGGCCCCAGGTATTTCTTTTGAATGGCTTCTTCCGCTGACTGGGTTTAGAGCCTCTGAATCCGGCATTGACTACCGTATCTTCAGCATTATTGCCGTTAATGCGGCGCTTGTTCTTGTTGCGACGTGACCTGCCATTGTTGTCCTTGGTATCCGAACTACCAGAGTGTTTGGCCAAGTTGTTGCTTCGAGCTAGCCAGCTGTCCTCTCCCACGCAAAAGCGGGTCATGAGTGTTGTGACGGCTGCCATGGATTTCGGCTTTTCCTGTCCTAGGTGCCGGGCTAGCCACTCGTCGCGGATGTTATGTTTGAAGGCTGCAAGGGCCTCAGCATCCAGACAGTCAACGATTTGATTTTTTTTGGTTAGGAACCGTGTTCAGAATTTTCTGGCCGATTCTTCTAGCTGCTGAATTATATGGCTAAGGTCATCGGCGTCTGGTGGTTGCACATATGTGCCCTGGAAGTTATCAATAAATGCGGCTTCCAGGTCCTCCCAAGAACCAATTGATTCTGCTGGCAAGCTGTTAAGCCAATGCCGAGCTGGTCCTTTAAGCTTGAGTGGGAGGTATTTGATGGCATGTAGATCATCACCGCGGGCCATGTGGATATGGAGGAGATAGTCCTCAATCCAGACCGCAGGATCTGTGGTACCATCGTATGATTCGATGTTTACGGGTTTGAAACACTCAGGGATTTGATGATCCATTACTTCATCTGTGAAGCATAGTGGGTGTGCGGCGCCTCTGTATTGGGCTATATCACGACGTAGCTCATATGAGCTTTGTCTACTGTGTTCGGCCCGGCCGGATTTGCTGTATCCGGCGTGACGGTTATCATCACATGTCGTGGGGCTCCCACGCTATCCGTAGATCGATCTTGTATGTTTTGCCTTATCCTCCAATATATCTCGCAAGTCCGGCGCGTTTTCCCGTGCCTTGGTACTTTTTGAGCGGCGTCGGGGTGCGGCTTGAACGGAGGGTCTAGAGGCCTCTCTGTCGCGGCCACGGGGTGGCCGGTCGGCCGCATCATGCGCTGGTGATGTGGGTGCTTCCTCCTCTGATCGAGGAAACGGCCTGCGTTTGGGGTAGCTTTTGGAGGGGCGTTCGAGTTCATACTCTTCGGCTGCAAGGACTTCAGTCCATCTGTCAGCTAGCAAGTCTTGGTCAGCTCTAAGCTGCTGCTGCTTTTTCTTGAGGCTACTCGCCGTGGCCATAAGCCTGCGTTTGAAACGCTCCTGTTCGGCGGGATCCTCAGGCACGACATATTCGTCATCGTCGAGGCTTGCCTCGTCTTCGGAGGGGGGCGCATAATTATCGTCCTCTACCTCTTTTCTCTGCAGACCGTCGCGGCGGACTTGCTTCTCCCTCCTCCTGTGCTGAATCCTGCTAGAGGGGGTTGTCTTTGGCACTGTCCGGGGTGTTATTTCTCCCGTGCCAGAATCACCGTTTTTGCTGTGGCGGGATTTAGAGCGGCGCCGCTGACGCCGACGCTTCGGCTGCTTCTTGGAGGGGTCATCCTCCGTTGTTCCATCGCCATTCCCATCTTTTGGGATGTCCACCATGTATATGTCGTATGACGAGGTGGCCTGCCAGTGCCATGTAGGCGCTGGGTCTTGGTCGTCTCCGGCATCGTCGTCCATACCGTCGATGTCTTCGGAGTCGAAGACGAGCATGTCGGTTAAATCATCGACAATGGCTACAAAGTGGGTGGTGGGTGGGCGTTGAATTTCTTCGTCGTCCGCATCCCAACCTTCCTGACCGTAGTCCGGCCAGGGCTCTCCTGATAAAGAGAGAGACTTTAGTGATTTCAAGATGTCGCCAAAGGGCGAGCGCTGAAAGATGTCCACGGCAGTGAACTCCATGACCGGCGCCCAATCGGATTTGATTGGCAGGGGCGCGGAGAGTTCGGAGTCCGGCAAGGAGTCCGGCACCTGGGAGTCACGGGCTTCGCAAAGGACAGGGATGGTGTTCGGCTCAATCACCGTAGAGATTTCAGCCCCCGAGGCGGTGTCCAACCAACCGTCCTCGATCGGCGAATCCGCCCGGATTAAGGGTCGGAGCGGATCTTTGGTGCGCCTCGAGGCAATCGCTCGCGGTAGAGCTAGATCATACCCATCGAGACAAAGGCGGCACGCCGGCTGTGGCTCGAATCCGTCAAGATCGAGTCTCCGCGATGTCGGCCGTAGTTTAAACTTCCAAATCGACCTGTTGGCGAGGCGTAGCTTCGATCTGCTCCAGATGGCTGCTTAATTGGCCCGCAGTGCAAAGGCGCCGAATACGAAGATCTGTCTGGGGAGAAAGGTCTCACCCTGGACCACATCGTTGTTGATGATCGGAGGAGCCATCGGGCCTATCGGTGACAACACAGAGGAACTCTCAATGAAAGCACCAATGCCGGTGTCAAAACCGGCGGATCTCGGGTAGGGGGTCCCGAACTGTGCGTCTAGCCGGATGGTAACAGGAGACAAGGGACACGATGTTTTTACCCAGGTTCGGGCCCTCTCGATGGAGGTAATACCCTACTCCTGCTGATTAATATTGATGATATGGGTAGTACAAGAGTAGATCTACCACGAGATCGAGAGGCTAAACCTAGAAGCTAGCCTATGGTATGATTGTTGTTCGCCCCACGGACTAAAACCCTCCGGTTTATATAGACAACGGATAGGGTTAGGGTTACAGAGTCGGTTACAATGGTAGGAGATCTACATATCCAGACGCCAAGCTTGCCTTCCACGCCAAGGAAAGTCCCATCCGGACACGGGACGAAGTCTTCAATCTTGTATCTTCATAGTCTAGGAGTCCGGCCAAAGATGATAGTTCGGCTATCCGGACACCCCCTAGTCCAGGACTCCCTCACACAGCCATGATAGCAAGGCATGTCAGGGAGTACCATGTCAGCTATGTCGGCAACAACGTTGGTACCAAGGGCGAGGGACGAAGAGAACCATTTTACTGCTCGTTGCAACGAGGCGGACCAATAAGCAAAGTTCTCGTCCATCGGTGGTTACCGGAATGTCATCAACAAAAGTAATAGGGTCTTACTGACAGAATTGTACACCGAGGGGTTTACATAAGTAGGGAATTAATATTGCTTAGACCATAATGATCACCAGAAAGGTTAAACCAAATAATGGAAAGGAAAATATGATTATAAGATATTCCAGGGGTATATCCTTCCCAATGATAAGGAGAGCAGGATATCCATGACAGGATATAATGTAGAAAACCTTTTAGGTAGGGGAGAGAAATTTCATGACATTACCAATACAACAGTGTTTGGATAATTGATAAAGAAACATTTAGCATTGGGATTTAAATGTTCTTATTGAAAATCGGAGTATCACAGACATGCTTCGAGATAGCATTGGCATGGTCTTCAAGCAAAGGTCGGGCTTGGATATAAAAAGGATTCATCATCATTAACCCAAGGAGAGGATGAGGAGGGTGGCTGATGGAATCAGCGGCAATTTATCGAGATTAACAAAGATGGATTTCCACAATTATGAGAACAAGGAGATAACATTTGTCAGATCAAATGGTATAATGATGTATGCTCGAGGAAAACATACACAATTAAACATTGGTTGAAAGGTGCACCCGAATATGGGCTGGGTTGCACGACCAACGTCGGAATGGTGATTTAATAATCAATAGTCTAAGAATGAACGGCCGACCATTAACTTCAAAGCAAGAGGGTTGCTAGAAGGGCATAATCCAAACAACACCGCTCACTTGTTGGTACCCCGGTTGGAATCAACACGAGGACCCAAGAAAGAATGGTCATGGTGAGAAGTATCACCATACCAAGAATTCTTAAGAGGTGGTGAAATTCTCACGACATCCTTGACATAAAAGATGGTAATATTCCAAAGTAGAACATAACACAATCGGGGTAGGAAGGAACTCAAGGTAATACACAAAACATGAGCAGGTTTGTGTTGGAGGGAGGGCATTAACGTTGCCGATGATAATACAAACCATCGAGGGGCAAGGATGGTATTTCCCATCAAGAATTAAATAGATATTTTGGAAGAGCTCAGAGTGTTGATGATCACGACACCTTTGTCGAAAGATTCCATGAGGATGTAATCGATCGGCGATGACATCAAGTCAAAGGAATGATGAAGCGAAAGGTTATTGGATCCACGATTACGACACAAACTCATAATTAAGCTTGCTATTCAAGGCGAAATGATACGACGAGGAAGAATGGCGTAAGGTTATCTCATCATCAAAAATTATGCTCTGGGAAGAAGGACCAGGTAGTACAGTTAAAATTTAGTACAATGGTATAGCTGATCAGGCTAGGAATGACTTGAAGGATTATTAAAACCGTAAGCAATGAAAATTACTTAGAGTTATTGAATCAGAGTGCGGAATCGATTCACTTATCGGTGTTCTCGAGTGAAATAACTCAGAACCCGGGGGAACTCTGAAATAGGTGAGAAGCAATAATAGATGAAGACTCATAGGAAGCAACACAGTTCGTTGATATTCTCGAGATACTAGAGGGTATTACTCGAAGGAAGATTGACATAGGGGATGCTGAGATGTATTGATCCGCAGAAGACAAGTGTTTTCACTTGCTTGAGAAATGGGATCAAGTAGAAAATATGGTCGAAACCACGATTGCAAAGGATCAATTCACGGATACCAGATGATATTATATCAAGGCAATAGTTATTATTACCAGAAGCTTCCATGATAGGATCTACATCGTGTCCATGGGCATGAACACAAGTTCAAGGTCGACTCCCACTTCTTCAATGTAAAACCTTCCATTCACCTGTCGCTTTTTGAAAATGACATTAGTTGTTTGAAAGTTTTACAGTGCAATACCGATAAGTATGACCCGTGAAATCTTCGGGTTCACAGATAAGGGAAGGCATTGGTTCAACCCATCGGGCATCTTAGGAACCTATACCAGAAATTTTGGAGTAAATTACACAAGCTCGAAAGCAGAGCATGGTTGGTCAATCAGAGGATAGGATTTACCAATGGAGAAAGAACTTCCAAAGTGATTGCATATGAAGGACACTATCGGATAAAATCCAACAAAGGATCTGCCGGTCCACAACGGATCTGATGTGAGCATCGGTACTCAACCAGAGGAAGAAGAATGCACGGGCATCATATTATAGAACATCTGAATAATTCGATGCTTAGATAACAAAGGAATTACGATTTCCAAAACAAAGGATCAGAAGCAGTCGCTCTGATGAAGGATGGATAAGTTGGATAGACCAGAGGCACAATTGACGACAAATAGTTTGGTCGAGAACCAACTCATGTTAAAAAATGATGTCTAAGCCGGAAAGATAATTTAGAAGGGTTGATAGATGATTGTGTGCATTCGCACACATGTTGAATCAATAGGATCAAAATGACGGAGTCAAAAGATACTAGTGAATATTGCCAGATATATGGGAAGCATCCATAATGCAAGTAGACAAGTAATTGGAGAGCAATAAAGCTGTTAAGGATTTTCGGAGGATTGAATAGTATTTCAAAGACTTTTGTGAAACATCTGAACAACTGGGGATGAGCGGATACTCGGAAAGTGGGAGAAATTATTCTTAGGGGTATTCAGGTGGCAAAGATCTGCAAGGCAGTAGGCACAAAATATTCTCGGGGTATCTTGTAATAACAAGATCGACTGGGAATAAAAGTAAGCACGACAGGGGTAAGTATTTATCCATAGGGATATTTTGGTGGAAGGGAATTGCACAAGCAACGGGCACAAGGTCTCGAGAGAAAATCGTAGAGTATCTTCGAAATCTTCTGGTGAAGTTGGCGATCATCGGGACTGAAGGGGCTCTCCGGGAGAAAGTATTATCGAGAACCTAGAGTCCGAGTTAGTAAAATCGTTTAACCCGAATAGAAGAGATGTCAGAGTCCCAGAGTATAGGTCGAGGAGTAAAATATCCTAATACCACCCAATGGCGGCGTGGGCCCCATGGTGTCACGCCCAATATGCGACCCTATCCAAAAGGAACTCGACGGTCCCACCAAGGATAGACCCGCATATTGAAAAGCTTTTGCAAGGTGGATATCATTACATCAACATTACATAATACATAGGGATACAACCAAGACATATAATGTCACATGAATACAACAACATCATATACAAGATCAACATCCGACTACGGATGAAACATAAACAGAAACTCAAAAAATATCCACCCTGCTAGCCCAGGCTACCGACCTGGAACCTATCCCCTGATCGAAGAAGAAGCAGAAGAAGAACTCCAAAACAAGCAAACATCGCGCTCGCGTCATGATCATCGCATAAACCTGTACCTGCAACTGGTGGTGTAGTAATCTGTGAGCCACGAGGATTCAGCAATCCCATTACCATGGGTATCAAGACTAGCAAAGCTTAAAGGGAAAGGAAGGGGTAAAGTGGTGAGGTTGCAGCAGCGGCTAAGCATATATGGTGGCTAACATACATAAATGAGGCGAGAAGAGAAACAAAGGAACGGTCGTCAGCTAGTAATGATCAAGAAGTGATCCTGAACTCCTACTTACGTCAGACATAACCCAGAAACCGTGTTCTCCTCTCAATCAACCCCGAAAAGAGACAATCACGGTTACGCACACGGTTGGTGTATTTTAGAAGAGTTTGCTTCAAGTTTACTACAACCGGATATTAAAAAATTCCCATCTGCCACATAACCGCGGGCACGGCTCTCGAAAGTTTATACCATGCAGGGGTGTCCCAACTTAGCCCATGATAAGCTCTCGCGATCAACGAAGGATATTCCTTCTCCCCGGGAAGACCCGTTCAGTCTCGGAATCCCGGCTACAAGACATTTCGACAGCAATAAAATAAGACCAGCAAAGCCGCCCGGATGTGCCGACAAATCCCGATAGGAGCTGCACATATCGCGTTCTCAGGGCACACCGGATGAGCCAGACATCGGGTTGGCATAAACCCTGATTGCCCAGGAGGCGCCGGACATCGCTCGGTTTGGACCAGCACTCGAAGGAGAACTGGCCCGGGGGCTAAAATAAAGATGACCCTTGGGCTCCGGAAACCCAAGGGAAAAAGGGCATAGGTGAGGAAAATGGTAAAACCAATGTTGGGCCTTGCTGGAGGAGTCTTATTCAAAGCGAACTGTCAAGGGGGTCCCATAAATCACCCGACCGCGTTAGGAACGCAAAATCCAGGAACATAATACCGATATGACGGAAACTAGGGCGGCAAGAGTGGAACAAAACACCAGGCATAAGGCCGAGCCTTCCACCCTTTACCAAGTATATAGATGCATTAATTAAATAAGATATATATTGTGATATCCCAACAAGTAAACATGTTCCAACAAGGAACAACATCTCCATGTTCCAACAAGGAACAAACTTCATCTTCACCTGCAACTAACAACGCTATAAGAGGGGCTGAGCAAAGCGGTAACATAGCCAAACAACGGTTTGCTAGGAAGGGTGACAAAGGTTAGAGGTTCATGGCAATTTGGGAGGCTTGAGCAGCAAGTGGTAGGTAAAGCAGCATAGCGATAGAACGAAGCAACTAGCATAGCAATGATAGTAATGAGATCCAAGGTGACGGTCATCTTGCCTGAAATCCCGCTAGGAAGAAGAACGAGTCCATGAAGAAGATGAATCCACGAAGACGAACCACACGTAGACGAACGCATCCTCATGATCGCAACGAAACGGGAACTATCGAGAAGAAGCACACAATATGGTAAACACACCACACATGAACAAGACATGATGCTCAACCAAGTATGATGCATGACAAGGCTACATGCGGCTACTCATGGCAAAAGATGATGCAAACAAGAACAACACATCAAAGCAAGTTTAAATGAGGCCGGAAACAACATATAACAATTCCGGTAAGTCCTCATATGCAAATTTCGAAATTGGTCCAGATCTGAATAAACCTTATGTTCAAGTTGTTAAACAGCAAGTTAAGATGCACCACGATGATCTACACTAAATTTTAGTCAAGTTACATATAAAGTTCATTTAATTCGGAGCTACGGCCTAGAAGATATGAGCAAAACAAGATAAGCATGGCATTGATGCGAAATGCATACAAACATCAAGCAAACACCTCAAAACAAGGATGCAACATGATAATATGAAACTACATGCAATTCTAAGCAAGTTTCATATAGAGCACACTCAAAACGGAGCAACGGTTCAACACATACACACAATACAAGTTTAAAGGACAAGCTGTCCAAAACAGCAACTAGGCATATTGCAAGCATGAAAACAACAAGCTACAACATCTCAACGTAATAACAAAAGGCACGGGCATGATGTACAGGTAAAGCATGACAAAACATGAACACTGAGCTATCTCCAGAAATGACTAGAACATGCTCAAACACACATGGCAAGATTGCAAATAATAACAGGTTCACAGACTTAGCAGAATTCACAAGACATGGCAGAAATAACATCAGGTTAACATGTTTAGAGCTATCAAACAACATGTTATAGGAACTTATCATGGCAAACAAAGGCATGGCATGAATCTACTAATTGCATAGAACAAAAGTCCCTTACTGACCATGAGCCAAAAGGGCACAGAAAATATGATGGCACCCATGTAAACATGGCAAGTTATATTACAGATTCATACATGGCAGGAACAACAATAAGTAGGCATGTTGGTGAGCTTGAACCACTCAGCACAGAGCAATACATGGCATGGCAAGTCAACTCACAGTAAGAAGACATGGCATAGAAGCTATACATGGCAAGAACAATATCATAGCATACACGGATCAACTACAACAACCTTGGAAAAATTGAATAACGTGTAAACAACCTGGCAGGAAACATTTTATAGCAAAAGTAGAGCTCGATTGACTCAATATATGGCACTCCATAATTGCAAACAAGGGCATGGATGGATAGAGAATAACCATATGTTCAAAACATCCTTACTGAAGTATCTCAAAATAAGCATGGATCTCTCTGTAGCATCAAGTTTACATGGCATAAAAATATCAGCAGAACAGGGCTGAAATCAGTAACATCATGAAGCCTAGTTTGCACGCTTGTGCTAGTCACCACAGAGATCACAAAAATACATGGCATACACCCCTGTAAAGATTGCATGGCATATTACAAAACACATGTATGGCTCAAGTTCATAGGGTGCACACATCAATCATGGCAAAAATGACAAAAGTGCATATTCTGATAAGAAACTGAAACTAACATCACATAGCCCTCTTCTAACAGCATTACGGGCCTTAAGATGAGCTCAAATGTAAATGATGCAATGAGATGAAATGATGTACTCGTCGAGGCGAACAATTTGATATATTACACGCACGAAATGGAGCTACGGATGCAGAGTTATGACACGATGAACATGGCAAGAAAATTACGAAAATCTGGGACTTAGAGGATTTCTCACCACGGGAGAAAGTCAACGGGCACGGGGGGCGAGGTTCGTCGGAGCAGGGCGGCGCGGCTGCCGGAGTTGGACGGGGAGGAGGCCGGGGAGGTCCGGGGCGGACGGATCCGGCGGATCACGGCGGATCCATGGCGTAGGCGGCGAAGGAGGCGGCGGGCGGCGATGGCGCTCTGGGCGGTGGCGGCACCGGCGAGGACGGGCGGGAGGCGGATGCGCTGTCGGGGGCAGCCGGGCGGCGCGACCGGAGCCGAGGGGCGGCGACGGCGGCGGGCCGACGAGGAGGCGGCGGTCATGGAAGGGCGGCGGAGCCCAGGCAGAGGCGCGGCCGGCCGGACGGGCGGGCGGCGCCTCGGTGTCAGCGAAGCGGCGGCGGGCAGGCAGCGAAGGGCGGGCTGGCTGGGTTCGGCGGGCCGACCTGGCTCGCGGCCGCGGGCGCGCGGGCGGCGCGGAGGCCACGTGACCCTCGATTGGGCAGGGCGGGCGGTGCGGACGGGCGGACATGTCCGGGCGGGGGAATTTGTCCGTATGGCGAGGTAGGGAAGGCTAGGGTTAGACCGCAAATTTCGGAGGGGATCACATATTTATAGGTAGAGGGAGCTAGGAGAGTCCAAATGAGGAGCGGTTTTCGGCCACGCGATCGTGATCGAACGACCGAGAGCATGGAGGGGAGTTAGATGGGTTTTGGGCCACTTTGGAGAGGTGTTGGGATGCAAAGAGAAGGAGGCTTTTACGGTTACCCGGTTAACCGTTGGAGCATCAAACGACCTCCAAATGACCCGAAACTTGACAGGCGGTCTACCGGTGCTATACCAAGGCCGCTTGGCAAACCTCGGTCCATTCTGAGAATGTTTAACACCCACACATGAAAAGAGGCAAAAGGGGACGCCGGGAGACATAGGAGTGCCGGATTGCAAAACGGACAACGGGGAAAATGCTCGGATGCATGAGACGAACACGTATGCAAAATGAAATGCACATGATGACATGATATAAAATGCAGATGATGACATGGCAGAGAGAGACACGCAAGCACATGACATGGCAACAACGACGAATAACTGGCGGACACCTGGCGCATCGGATCCGGGGCGTTACACATGGGCCACACAGCCATGTTAGTAAAAGTTTTGTAAAGTCTAGACTCGACTTCGGACAAGGAGTGTGGAAGGGGGATTCCTACAGGCAGTCGGCTCTGATACCAACTTGTGACGCCCCCGATTCAATCGTACACTAATCATACACGCAAACGTGTACGATCAAGATCAGGGACTCACGGGAAGATATCACAACACAACTCTAAAACATAAATAAGTCACACAAGCATCATAATACAAGCCAGGGGCCTTGAGGGCTCGAATACAAGTGCTCGATCATAGACGAGTCAGCGGAAGCAACAATATCTGAGTACAGACATAAGTTAAACAAGTTTGCCTTAAGAAGGCTAGCACAAAGCTGGGATCAGATCGAAAGAGGCGCATGCCTCCTGCCAGGATCCTCCTAACTACTCCTGGTCGCCGTCGGGCTGCTGCGTAGTAGTAGGCGCCCGTGTAGTAGTCGTCATTGACGGTGGCGTCTGGCTCCTGGGCTCCGTCGTCTGGTCGCAGCAATCGGATAGAGATAGGGGAAAAAGGGGGAACAAGGCAACCGTGAGTACTCATCCAAAGTACTCGCAAGCAAGGAGCTACACTACATATGCATGGATATATGTGTAAAGGGCCATATCAGTGGACTGAACTGCAGAATGCCAGAATAAGAGGGGGATAACTAATCCTATCGAAGACTACACTTCTGGCAGCCTCCGTCTTGCAACATGTAGAAGAGAGTAGACTGAAGTCCTCCAAGTAGCATCGCATAGCATAATCCTACCCGGCGATCCCCTCCTCATTGCCCTGTTAGAGAGCGATCACCGGGTTATATCTGGCACTTGGAAGGGTGTGTTTTATTAAGTATCCAGTTCTAGTTGTCATAAGGTCAAGGTACAACTCCAAGTCGTCCTGTTACCGAAGATCACGGCTATTCGAATAGATTAACTTCCCTTGAGGGTGCACCACATAACCCAACACGCTTGATCCCATTTGGCGGACACACTTTTCGGGTCATGCCCCGCATGAAGATCAACACGTCGCAGCCCCACCTAGGCACAACAGAGAGGTCACCGCCGGTCTAAACCTATGCGCCACAGTGCAGGCCCATCGCCTTAGCACACACACGTTGCGTCTGGGGCGAAGCAGACCTAGCCTAGCAGCGTTCAGTCAATCCGGCGGCACGCCGATTCATTGTGATGTCACGAAGTGCTTCGGCTGATACCACGACGTCGAGTGCCCATAACTTTCCCACGTAGTCGGTTAGTGCGTATAGACCAAATGGCCAGACTCAGATCAAATACCAATATCTCGTTAAGCGTGTTAAGTATCGCATGACGCCGACCAGGCCAGGCCCACTCTCTCCTAGGTGGTCTCAACCTGCCCAATCGCTCCGCCCAAAGTAACGATCGGGGCCATCAGAACCCAGGCCCACCTCACCGAGATGGAGCCACTGCGCCTTCAGCCCCATCTCCGAATAGTATCACATGTAATGTAACGATGTAAAGTATATAGTATATGCCGTGATCACCTCCCAAGTGATCACAGCCCGAGAGTATAGTATGGCGAGACGGACAAGAATGTAGGGCCACTCGATGAAACACTAGCATCCTATACTAAGCATGTAGGATTGCAGTAAAGGTAACAACAAGATAGGAAGGACAAAGGCTATGCATCGAGGATAGGATTAACGGAAGCAAGAATATGCTACACTACTCTAATGCAAGCAGTATAGAGAAGAATAGGCGATATCTGGTGATCAAGGGGGGGGGCGGGGCTTGCCTGGTTGCTCTGGCAAGGGAGAGGGGTCGTCAACTCCGTAGTTGTACTGGGTAGCAGCGGCGTCGGTCTCGGTGTCTAGCGGAAGAAGAGGGGGAAGAAACAATGAATACAATGCAAACAGATGCATGACGGTGCATGAGAAAGCAAAGCGTGATGCTAGGCGTGCCCTAATGCGGTATGAGGTGATGCCGGTGAAGGGGGGAAACATCCGGGAAAGTATCCCCGGTGTTTCGTGTTTTCGGGCAGAGGAGCCGGAGGGGGAAAGTTGTGGGTTCGATAGGTTAGGGATGCGTGGCGGACGAACGGGCTGCGTTTCCGGATTCGTCTCGTCGTTCTGAGCAACTTTCATGTTGAAAATAATTTAATCCGAGTTACGGATTAAAAGATATGATTTTCTAAAGATTTTATTAATTTTTGGAATTTAATTAATTATTTAACTTAATTCGAAAATGGATTTATGACATCAGCATGATGTCATGTTGACGCCAGCAGATCAATGAGGGTTGTTGGTCAACTGACGATGTGGGCCAAGTGGGACCCACCTATCATTGGTTGTTTAATTAGCAGGTTAATTAAACAGGGTCAACTAGTTTAATTAGTGGTTAGGTCAATCTAATCAGGTTTAATTACTTTAATTAATTATCATTTTAATTAATTTTAGTTATTATTTATTAATTCATTTTTTATTAATTTAATAATTATTATTGTTTCTTATTTCATTTTCGTTCACGTGGGTGGGCCCGTTTGTTCGAGGCACGAGGCCTTGCGGGTGGGCGTCTTGGGGGGGGAGTTCTGGCGTGGCGCGGAGCGAAAGCGAACTCAGCGGCGGCTAGCCTTAGCGGGCGCAGCCTTGAAGCGGGCTAAGGCGGCGTGGGCGCGCGCCGGTCGGCCGAAAGGGCCTCGCGGGCACAAGGCTGCACGCGAAGGGGCTTCACGGCGGTCCGGAGAGGGCGCCAACGGGAGGCAGTGTGGCCGGGCGAGAAGGCCATGGTGGTGGTGTGAGAAGGCGAGGTGGGGAGGCGGCGCGGTCTGAGAAGGCAGCAGTGGTGGTGCGGTCGCCGGAGCGACGGAGTGGGGAGGCGACGTCGGTCGCGCCCAAAGGGCGCATGGGGCTGCTACGGGCGCGCCGGGCGCAGCTTGATCAGGGCGCGCGTGGGCGGAGCGGGCGGCTGTGTGGAGGTCAGGGGGACGCTGGAGAGGAGGCAGCGGGCGCGTGGCGCGCGAACGCGCGCGCATTGGCGCGGCCAGGAGCAGGGGCACGGTTGTGCATGGGCGAGCGCGAGCTTGAGCTCGGCCCGCAGTAGAGAGCCTTGGACGAATCTTGGCACGACGCGGTGAGGGAGAGTGAGGAGGAGAGGGAGGGGCTCACTGGGGCCGTAGGGTTAATGGCAGTGGGGGCGAGGTGGAGGTCGGCGACGTGCGCCGGAGGGGATGTAGTCTGGCGAGGAAGTCCGGCGAAGGCGCTCCGGGACGTCGGCGTCTGGAGTGGTGGGGCGATGGCGTGCGATGGGTCGGGGGGTCGGTTTCCCCGATCCAGATCCACTCGGGGCGGGGCCGGCCGCCAAAGGACGGAGGGAGGCGTCGCTGGGCGGAGGCGATGGCTCCACGGCTCGCCGGATCGAGGGGAGAAGGCGACGTTGCGGAAAGAGGTCGGGGATGGAGCCGGGCCCCGATCCAGATCGGATCGGGGAGAGGTGGCGACTGAGGAAAGTGGGGAGCGAGTGGGGTGCAGTGGGTGTCGGCGCTAGGTCACGGGGAAGGGGGAGGCCTAGTAGGCGAGGGGTGCGAGGTGGGTGGGTGGGCGGCCGGGTTTTTCAGCCAATCGGCCAGGAGGCCCGATCGGGGTGGGTTATCTTTTATTTATCTTTGTTTTTATTTATTTATTTATTTTTTTGTTTCTATTTTCTTTTAGTTACACATTAATTTTAGTTTAGTAAAATATGACAATAGCCCCTAAAGTAATGTTCCAGAATAACCCACTGTCATGAGAAGTTTTTACCCTGAATTTAAATAGTTTAGCAATTTGTAAAATACCAAAGGCATTTATATAATTGATTTTGCTACTGTTTAAATCATTTCAGAGTATTTGAACATTTTATAAAAGTGTAGTTCCTCCGCCATAATTACCTATGCATTATTTGGCTCACTCCGAACATTTTAGTTTTAATATTTGAAAACTTTTGATGTTTGCTTTTATTTTAAATTGGAATTTGAACCGGTATTGAACTAACGCGAGTTTCATAATAGTAACCGAGGTGGCGTGGCATCATTAACGTGGAATTACTGTAGCCTAATTATCCGGGCGTCACACGCTCCTTAGCCGCCGGTCGGTGGCCCAGCGCACTAAGTTGAGGAGGAGGAGGTCGTACGTTCGTGGATCCATCTTTCTTCTTGCCTTCTGTAACCACCACTGCGATTGCATCATCATGGCCTTAATTCTTATTGTGTTGTTGCATTCTCGTTCCAGTCAATACCGACATGTGCGATCCCTTTGCTTAATTATATGCATCACTGTAACTAGTACTCCATCCGTTAATTTATAAGTTGTGCTTACCTTTTCCATCAACTTCGTGCAACGCGCGGGCATCTTGCTTGAAACACTAGAATATGTCTATATAATCCGTATGAGATAGTCCATTTGAAATCTCAAAAAAGACAAATATTTAGGTACGGAGGGAGTAATATATTAGGAGTATATCAAAACAATAGTGATTTCTTTCAAGTTTGTGAACAAATACTACTATTCTACTACTTTGGATCCGTGCATAGCACGGGCACATTGTTAGTAAAAGGAAAAGGTCGCGGCGTTAATCGCCGCACCCCCCACACGCCCGGGAACGGAGTACAACATGGCCTGTCCGGCACGACACATAGCTTAGGGAAGGCGTGTTGCCTAGCATTTTCACTTTCATGTAGGACCGCCGTTGAGCAAACCGACACCCCGCCCGCCGCCGGGTTGGAAAACAGAAACGAGGGGAAGATCTAGCTGTAGCACGGAAGGCAAGAAATTTGGTGTCAGACGGGGCTCATTGATAGAGTAGGAGCATTCCGTACTAGTACTACTCCTACTAGTACCAAGTTTGTACTCCTAATACTATATTACTAGTACTACCACTATACAACTAGTAGGTACGTGCACGGCACAACATCGTAGGAACAAAAAACGGGAAGATCTTGTTTTGGGTGATTTATCTTTGTTTCAATCAACGTAGTACGAATAATATGATGTGGGGGCACCCATGAAGCTTATGTGGCTTGATTGCATGGCTACGGAAGGTTAGAGAAAAATAAATAGATAATGTGTTTAGAGTGCACTCCACTAAATAGATATACTTTGGATCCATTGCAACGGATCGACACATCTATATGTATACCCCCTATATAGTGTGTGAAAAACTTTGAAAGTTGGCCGTTGGATGAAGCCTATCCGACGGTACAAAGATGGCAAATCCGAGCACTACTGGCCATTGGATATCATCCACCAGATTCTGCCACATGTATAATCTAGAAGACTCCATGGTTGAACTTAATTCATGACTAACTTTGCCACAACTAAGCTTAGGCATAGTTATTAGTTCTTCAAAATGAGAGCCACAAGTTGGCAAGCCTAAGTGAATCTTGCCACATTTTTTGTGTGTATGTCATGTGGGGCCTTAGTGTGGCTTGCCTAAGGTGTGGCTTGAACCAAACACTCACCTAAGTTAATCAAACTTGCCTAACCTTACATTCCACCAGATTTTGCCACGTGTTAGAATCCAGAAAGCTCCACATGTAGAAGCATAATGCACAAACCACCAGAATCTCATGCGTGCAATGCACGTGTACCTTACTAGTACTAGTTGGTAGTAGTAAGAAACAAATTCCAGTTTTGGCACGAGCTCGTACTGCGGGAGCACCACAAGGCCTGCCGCAGGAGTTACATTTCCCTCTCGGGACCCACGGGACCGAACTTCAGTGGCTTAGTGCCCGGCCTATGAGTCAATGACATGCGGACCTTAAATGCGGCTGGCCCACATGTCATTCTCATGGTGGTGGCGTGCTTCACGACTCACTCGTTCGAGATGAACCAGCCGGTGGTGGCGTGGCCGTGGCGACGGTGCCATAGCTGGGCGTCGGGAAGTTACGAGGCGTAGATGGCCACACCGGCGGGTACTACATATAGTACATAAGTACTCCAGCTGAGGATTGATGCCCGGGACGAAATGTGTCACAGCCGCTGGATGAAAATTCGATGGTGCAGGAGTACGGATCGAAGCACAAAGAGCGGAGCGAGCAAACCGCGCCCAATCGGGTGTGTCTGTGGTAGAAAGTTGATGGTCGCCGCAGTTCAGCTGGCCTGTATGTCATGCACACAAAGGCGTTGATTAGACGGCTAGGTAGACTAAGTTTAAAAGGCTATGCGGGTAAGCGATGAGTCGTACTGTTCGTATGCGTGCCCATCCTTCCTGATAGGTGGGACCTATGCAAACAGATAAAAATGTGTCGTAGATTTTTTTTTTGAGCGCGTGAGTGGGAGACACAACATTCTCTGGTTAAGGAATACTCCCTTCATTTAGGTGAGTATAAGTCACCTTATGAAAATCAGGTTTTCCCAAAACCTTTAGGCATGGAGCATTAACTTCCTACTCAATCCCCTCCTAGCCTCTGGTACACTTGATGGTCAAAATACTATTCATCCGGTCCTCACAGTGAAGTGACAACACCCTGCGCCTGACACTAGTCCAGGCGGCGTGTTCGGGTTACCAAAGTCAGCCTCACCCTGTGCACTGTGCAGTCTGTCACCGCCGCTGTACAGCACATTGGCGCCTAGCCTTGTCTCCCTATCCGCTCCCATAGCACCACTCCATCTCCATCTCCTTCTCCGTCTCCGTCTCCGTCTCCATCTCACTGTGCCCCCGTGTACCGTCGCCTCACTCGCCTCCCCCAGTAACACTATTCCCTCACTAGCCGCTCCAGCACCGACATCCTTCTCCCCCGTAAATCAAGCCCCCTTCCAAATTCCACCATGGGCGAACGCGAACCGTGCAGTATCCATATGAGCCGCGATTGGAGCAATCTCCCCAGTGACATCCTCGACCTCTGTTGTTCGTGTATGGATATGTTGACCGCCCTGCGGCTGGCTGCATGCTCGAGGGACATGCACACGGCCATCGTCGAAGTGAGGCCTAAGATTTTTAAGACACCCTGCTTGCTGCTATCTGGTCTTGCAAGATTGGCTCACCATGATACGGAGGCGTGCATGATGCCCCTCGACTTCAATCCGATCTCCATTAGCCGAAACTTCTTTGTAGGTATGTAGTGGGTTGTCGTACATCATTTCCCTCGACATCGATCCAATCACCATCGCCCGAAACTTCTTGGCAGGTATGTACTGGGTCGGCATGAACTCCCACTGGATGGCTGCCTTCAGAGAAGACGGTAAAAAGTTGGTGCTCGTGAACTTCCAGACCTCCCATGAGATTATCCTTCCTCCGTTGGATTATATAGAGTATTACCATCGCGGTCCAAGTCATCTAGATTACTACGTCAGTTGGACGGACCTTGTTTTGAAGAAGATTGTAATCTGCCAAGTGCCACATGACATGCGAATTACGCAGACTTCAAGCTAATTGCCTTGTTCGACCGCGGACTCGCCTATCTTTACGCTGGTGCCTCCTTTAGCTGGAGACAACTCGGCTCGCAGTGGATCATCGTCAAAGCTGATACACACTTCTGTGATGCTATTGAACACAATGGCATCATCTACGTGATCGATAAAGCAGATGGCACCACGTATTGCTGGGACGGCGTGTGTAAGTTGTTTCCGTCTCATGTTAATGATGACGCCATGACACTGTTTGAACTTTTTGTGATGATTGGCATATCCCTGTTTGAGCAGAATTTGAGTAGAACTATGGCAATGTATTAGAGACGCCGTAAATCAGCTATATTTGGAATGAGTTAATTCATGCGATTGTGACCATGTCATTACAGCCAATTTGTACCTGAATAATCAAGCGGTTAGGAATATATGGATATTATCCTTATTTTACAATAATCTATATACTACTACTAAATATGAGTGTGTATCAATGGCCATATTAGTTTCCTCATTTTCAGGATGTAGAAACATGCACCACACTGTTGGTTTCATCTAACCATACATTAGTGAAGTAAATGTGCATATGGAGAACTCTATATTTGGAAGTAGTGAAATCTGCAATGCTTACCATGTGTACATACCTATATTCGCCCTTGACAATCAATGGCTAGAATAATATCCTCACAAAATTTTTGCCCACAGAACACGAGTATATAACAATGCATGGTCTGTTAGTTACCTTGAAGAATTTGTTTGTGAGGACAGAACATGATTACATAACATGCATGACATGGTAGTTTCCTGTGAAGAATCAATTGCGAGATAACATGAGTATAACCATGCATGGCACTTCTATATTTTCGAACCCAGTATACATTTCCCTGTATTTTCCTCCCAGTTCCAAAAGGGACATATCAATGTTGTTTATTGCATTATCCTACACATACTCTGAACAATGTTGATCTTGCATTAACAATGCCTTTCCTTTTTGATATGATGCGGTGTCCCTCGATTCTCGCCCTTTGTAATCACACCACCTTTGCCAAAAACAGGAAGCACAAGCGGTTCCTCGCTCGATCGACGACGACAAAAGATCGATGATCATTCGGACACATCAGCGGAAAAGTTATATTGCAAAACCCCATCGTATACAAGCACCGTGTAATACGTGAGTATCCGGACGATGGTATTACGTCTATGAGCAGGATACCAGCTTGTTGGGGCCTTGAGGATTTTTTAGTTGGAGCGGGTAAACAGCCTTGGTTCACACTCTGTTTTCGGGACTCAATTATCCGATTAACTAGGAGATCACCGTTGTCAAGGACCTTGATGGCGAGAGGCTCTGTTTGCTATGGAAAAGCTGTGTCTACACGGCGAGCCCTAGGAGTTCGGGAGCAAACTCCCCGATTGTCAACGATACTGACTGCGGCCAAAAGAAGGTGAGAATGACAAAGGCATCCGGATTAATTGATCCTTGGATGTCTCAATTCTGACGAGCGATGATGTGGTTCAAGCCTTGAGGTTGATAGGTAATTGGGCTATTGCATCGAAAGGGTGGAGTCTTGGTGTCTTTGGATCCTTTGTCATTGAAGCGGGCTGCAAATTATGATGGTGTTGGATCATCTCTTGAATGACTTTGTTGTCTTTGCTGCTGGTTACGGATGGGTAGTTCTTTCTTTTGTTATGCATATTCTTTGTCATTTGGTCATCCTCGTCTATGTCACTCTTACTATGTAATAGTTGCTACATTTAGAATGTCATTCTCGCCCGGATCACGAGTCGAGCACTTCGCAGATGGGTGCGTTTTGGTGGTGTAGCAAGACTTCTTATGAACTATCATGTCTTGCTGTTTATGTCGATAGTAGTCACTAGTCGGTGTTTGAATGTTGTATATATCGTTGTTTGAACTGTTTATTGTCTCAAACTCTTTGGTGGGCTAAATGAGGGCATCACCATTCTCCAGTGTTGAGTATATCTCCTTTTTCAAGTTATATAATTTGAGCTCAATGTCTTTTCGATGATGTACACTTGTTTGGGCCAGTGAGGTGTCGTTGAATATGGGCCAAGTAGTAACGCAATGCCAAACAGGTCAATTATGACTCTCAGGCCGGGCTCTCAAAAGATCTTGAAAAAAAAGGCCGGGCTCTCCAAAAAAGAAAGAATAAGGACTCTTAGGCCGACATGTGGGCGCCACCGGTATTTTCGTGCGCTTGCATGCTGAGAGCATATTAGCGCGTGCTCGAAATTCATGCTACCTTTTCATCCCGATCTCCGCCCTCCCCACCTCGGAATCTCGATTCTACCCAGTTCCCCAAATCCCCTCCTGTACTCCTGTACTCAAGCGCACTATCATGTCGCCGGTCAAATCGGATCTCCGAGCCGGAGATCCTGAGGTCCGTCCTGCCTTCGGTCGCTGCATGCTGTCGCTCAACAGTGGCTTGGCGGCGCTTAACGACCAGTTTGCCGGCAAAGTGCTGATGGTAACCATCAATGGCGACCGGCCTCCTGTCTCGCCGGACGACCTTGTCAAAGCTCTTGGCATTGTGCACAGCATCCAAATAAGTGACTTGCTCGACGAAGTCTGTCCGCCACCGGCTGATTTCTTCGTCAGGTTACGGACAACTTTTGACTGCAGTCGTGTGTTCGAATCTTCCCGGCGTTTGTTCTGCGATGGCGCGCTGGTGAGCTTTGATCGGTGGCACCCAGGATGGGGCTTGGTGTCCTCTGAGCTTGAGTTTTGAACAAAGCATACCTTCCACGGCATGCCTCGACGTACTTGGAACAGCGAGTCCATGAACGAGCTTATCAACGACCTTGGAGGTGAGCTCGTAAGTATGTTTGTTCCTCCAGACAACTGGGCTCTGACGGTTATGGCATGGATGAAGAAGCCAATCACCATACCGAAGGTGATTGGTGTTGAGATACCGGTGCAGGAACCGGGGTTGTACTATTCGTCGCCACCAAGGCCGCCGCGGACCACGTTAGGGATGTAACTGTATCGAGTGTTTGTGCATGTCGAAGAAGTTGTCAATCCATCAATCGAAGTCCTGCCGCCGCCGCTGGTGCTAGGGTCCGTCGACGACGTCCATTACAGGAGTCAACTTCAGACTTACCCCCGTGTTGCTCGGAATGATGGATGGCACAGGGCCTACTCCATCGTGCGGCGGAGGCCACTGCTTCTTTGGGAGAAGAGGCAGGGTTGGATGCCTGGATGTGCTCTAATTTGAGGTAACAACTGAATCTTGTCAGATACTAGTTAAATCCGACCTATGGGTGTGAAGCACTGATATGCCAGTACATCTGATTGTGACCTGTTCTAATTTTGTACCTGAACTTTTTTTAGAAAGGGTTGTACGTCAACTTAATGTGCTAGCAGAAATTATTGTGTTGTATGTCTGTTTTCTTTGCACAACATTCAAGATATTTCCCCATCATTGATAAAGACGATGAACAGTTATGTACGACTTCATTGGTTTCAACATAGCCCTTCCCGTAGCGATCCACTGCTTCCATCCTGATTGTGCCGCCTGCGTGAAATTTTTATATGCAAGTTCAGTGTGCTATGATGTTCTATATGATTGTGTCAACTATATAAGTTTTTACTGAGCATCAGCAATGCATATGGCTGAAAGATGTATTTACAAGCATCGACCGATGGGTCTCTCTCTCTATCTCTCTCTTTCACACACACACACACACACGCACGCACACACACGCACACGCACGCGCACACGCACACGCACAAGTGGGACCTGTTGAATTATTTATTTGCTTGTGACAGCTTTTAATTAGGTTCCACTGTAATCTAACTTTTTTCTTAAGTTGTTAATTGAGATCAGTGACTTCAAAAGTTGTCTGAAGCCTTGTTTGGGCCTTTCGGCGTCATTGAATGTGGGCTGAGTAACCATGTTAGGTTGTCTTTGTACTACACAGGCCTTTTCTTCAACATCAGCAATGCAAGCTGGGCGACAGTTGTACACAATATCCGGTCAACTTGTTATTCTCCGCCCATTGGGCTGCGAACTTTCCTAGGAGGTATGAATTAGGCTTAACGAGAAAATGGACTTTAAGAAATAATAAATGGGATGTAATATAATAGCGGACAGTTACTATGCACCAAACACGTAATTAGTTTGAAAAATATATTATTTTGGAATTTGAAAATTTTAATTTCATTACTTGTTTTGTTGCATAATATTTCGTTGGATTTTAACTTAATACAACTTTATTTTGAAATTATATTTAACCTGACTAGAAATTTCGGATAAAAATATTTCGGATCCCATCAAAACGTGGGAATTTTTTTTTGAATTCTGTTTTGAGCGGTTGTTTGAAATTATTAATCGTTGTCCTAGCTAGAAGTTGGGCTGTACTTTTAACAAACTATAAATGGGCTTTAGTAAATTTCATTAGAATAAAAAAAATGGGCTGTACATTCTTACAAATCACAAATGGGCTATATGTTCTCTGCCAAATCCGAGCTGTGGGCCTACTAAGTTGACGCGTACCAAGGACTTTGTCAACTTAGTCAATATAAATGATTCTAGCTGCAGTGATCGTACGATGTCCATCCAACGGCCGTAGTGCTTCTTCAACCTCTGGTCTTCTTGCTCCAGCCGCCCAAAGCAGCGCCGGTCGTGTCACATGCTCCTGCCTCCCGTGGCCGGTTGTGTTGCCGCGGAGGCCTCACCGCCCCGTACTACTCCCACTGTTGGCCAGGCCATCCCTCTACTCACCCACACCCCCTGTTATTCTGCGGCGAAGGTAGCCTCACACCGCAGCCGAACTAGTGAACCCTCGTACTCCTCTCCGTGCGGGCTTCCACTGCTGCGTCTTCCCTGGCTCCGCGTCGTCCCCTTCCTAGGCCTCGCCGTCGTCCAGACCACCGCCCTGGTGCTCTTGGCGCGGCGTGCTCAACGTGGTCAACGATTGACTTCCATCGGAAGAGTACTGTACGTGGAGAGGCTGACAGCTGGGTCCAGGCGACCGCAAGGAAGTGCCTCCTTATTACGCGCAAAATAATTATTCCTCCACCTAATAGCAGGGACCCACCAGACGGGCCACCTTATTTCGCGAAAAAATGTTTCCCCCTGACTGCTGGGACCCACCGGATGGGCCAGCGTATTTTGCGAAAAAACGTTCCCCCCGCTGTCAGCTCGGACCCACCGGAAGTGCCTCCTTATTACGCACAAAAAAAATGAATACTCCCCCTGCTAGCTGGGACTCATCATGGTGGGAGGCTGACTTGTGTGCCTACTAAGTTGACTGGGACGGGGGCCTTTGTCAACTTTAGTCAATATGAACGATTCTAGCTCCAGTGACCGTACGATGTCCATCCAACGACCATAGTGCTTCTTCAACCTTTGGTCTTCTTGCTCCAGCCACCCAAAGCAGCGCCGGTCGTGCCGCATGCTCCTGCCTCCGTGGCCGGCTGTCTTTGCCGCGGAGGCCTCACCGCCCTACTATTCCCACCGCTGGCAGGCCTGCTGGGCGGCGGCAACCTCACACCGGCCGAACGGTGAACCCTCGTACTCCTCTCCGCGCGGGCTTCCATTGCCGCGTCTTCCCCGGCTCCCCGTCATCCCATTCCTAGGCTTCGCCGTCGTCCACCGCCCTGGTGCTCTCGGAGCGGCGTGGTCAACATGGTCAAGGAACAACTTCCATCGGACGTGGACTGTACGTGTAGAGGCTGACAGCTGGGTCCATGACCGCAGCAAGGAAGTGCCTCCTTATTACGCGGAAAATAATGATTCCTCCACCTGATAGCTGGGACCCACCAGACGGGCCACTGTATTTCACGAAAAAAACATTTCCCCCTGACTGCTGAGATCCACCAGCTACATCTTCGCACGCAAGGAAGTGCGTCCGGGCAAAAAAAATGATTCACCCCCTGACTGCCGGGACCCACCAGCTACATCTTCGCAGCAAGGAAGTGCACGGCGGTCGGGACCCACCTGGTCGAAGCGTCGTAGCATTGTCATTCTGGTGTGACGTATGCGTACATATATCTTGGTGGATGTAGAGGCGCGCACATGTCGTAGTAGAGCGGCGTGACGTGTCGTAGTAGAGGCGCACACGTAGCATGTACGCGTCGTCTGGCGACCAGGGTGCAAGAAAGAAAATACGGCCACGTATGTGTACATACGGGCGGGGTCTCGAACGCCTACTCGTGCATACATACAGCCAGGGCTCGTGTACATGGCTGGGTTGGAACAGAGAAACATCGTCGTCGTCGTGTTCATGGGGAGGCAACGGAATGTGTCGTGTTCATGGGGAGGCAACGGAATGCGTCGTGTTCATCGGGAGGTAACGGAACGCGTGGGAGCCAACCGGCTGGGTCGGAACGGAATGCGTGGTCGTGTTCATCGGGAGGGCTTGGACGGAACATGCGAAGGAAACGAGGCCTGGCGTACCGCACAACAGAGGAAACAGACCTCCTACGTTCGGAACGGGGTCCTATTGATCGGGAGGGGTCTGGCGTACCGCAAAACGGATGAAACGGACCTCCTACGGTCAAAACGGAGGTCCTGTTAATCGGGAGGGGTGTGGTGTACCGCAAAACGGACGAAACAGACTTGTGTTGGGCGCTTCTGATCGAAGCGGGATCTTGTTCGCCGGGAGGGTGTGGCGTCGCATAAGCAGGACTCCACGAGATCTGTTCATCTCCACCGTCGACCTCCTCCAGCCTCCACGGGCTACCATCGACCTCCTCCAACCTCCACGGGCTCCTGTTCATCCAGCCTCCACCGCGCGCTACTCCACCGGCTACTGTTCAACCACCCCTCCACCGTCTACTGTTCATCCAGCCCTCCACACCACGGGGTCCTGTTCAACCACCCCTCCACCGTCTACTGTTCATCCAGCCCTCCACCACACCATGGTTCCTGTTCATCCAGAGGCAACGCCACCGCTCACTGTTCATTCACCCCCCTGCAATGCTCACTGTTCATCCAATCGATCGGCTTCAGTTAGTAGCAGTAGCGAATGAATCGCTCGATCGGGTTCAGTTAACAGCCATCGATTGATCGCTCGGGTTCAGTAACGTGTAGCCTGTAGTGCAATCGCTTGGGTTGATTAGAGCCCAACGCCTCGCTTCGGGTTCGATTAGAATAGCGCCTCACTTTTGCGCGTGCGTCACGTGTCTGAAGAAACACGCATCGCTCGCCCCTGACCTCCCACCGTAACCGGAACTCCCGAAATTTCCCTCCCGGCGCTTCTACCACGGTTTTTCCGTCATGGGCGGCCCAAAGAATGTCATGCACTGCGTCTCGCCCGCCTTGAAAAGCCCATTTTCTGTCATGATTTTTCTCATAGAAGTAGGAGCCCACCACATCTATGATGATACGGTTTTCTCACAATTATCGTCATAGAAGTGTCATATGTATGATGAGAAAAAATTTAGATTAAACCCAAAATGTCACGGATGTGTCTTTTTTTTGTAGTGATGCTAAATGTTATTGATGAAACTAGCTAGAATCAATGGGAGATGTGCAGAACTAGCTAGTAGTACTTACTTTTGGGTGTGTAAATCACAGCTCCCCCGGCAGTCTCGGAGCTTCTGCGGTTAACTTTTTCCAAACCTTGTCAGACAAAGAAAATAATTACTTGATATCAGGAAATGAACAAAGTTGCCGATATGGTGCAATAATGATCGATTGAACTTACTTCTCTAGCATTTTAGTCATGGCCGCATACTCCTCGGGATCTTCTCGTCTCGAGTCTATGACGGTTACTAGTCTCTGCTCAAGCTTAATCTCTAGCAGAATAAAGTGGAAGCTGCGCATGCATGCATAACTTATCAGTTCCATTACTATAACCTCGAGTAATAAGGGAAACTGAATATGCACAAGACAGTAACACTCACTTGAAGTTGTAAGGAAAGAGTATTTTATCTTTGTTTTGATTTTGAAGCAACGATCGTAACAAGTTGGCCTCGGTTTGTTTGGCATCATTATTAACTGTCCATTCATCTATGAGATTTGTGTTAATGAACCCAATATCACCGATTTGTCTTTTCTTGCATTCGACGATCTTCAATCTGCATAATATAGTGAGGATAATTATATATACATGCAATGAAAGAGTTGAGCTGTATATAGAGACTTAATTATAGAAGTAGTACTTACAGACAGTAGCAAGTGACGATTATTTTATCGAAGGCCTTTTTATTGAAAAACTGGAAGAACTCCTCAAATGGAACAAACAACTGATCAATTACAATGAGGTCGTGCTCCTCTTTAACTCTCAGCATCAAAGTATCCTTCCTAGACTTGCTGCAGGTCTCCATGTACCACTCATGGAATCTTCGCATCATCGTTTTTAGAGGAGGATGACCAGGTTTGACGAGAGGCTTCCCGTGCCAGTATTTGAATTCGTCCACCTCCATTATATCAAAATGTGCATTGTCGGGTAGGTAATCTCCAGGATTGGTGCCAGGCACCATCCTCGCATGATTAGCGACAATATCACTAGACACCTTGAGCGGGGGGCACGATTGGTTCACTTGTTCGCCGAGCTGGGGAATTTTTTCCCACTTCTTCGTTCTGCTAACCTTTGATCACTGCAAGTACTTCCTGACCGGGACACTTCCTTATATGAACTTTGAATAATGCGATCATAGTTGGTTAGCGGCGAAGAAGGTGGTGGTTGCTTCAGGGCATCGACAGTGCGCTGAAATTTCACGGGATCTATCTTCTCCTCCGGAGGTGGATGCCTCATAGCTCTTCGCGTTTCAAAGAAGTCCTTCACTTGGGATTTATATATCTTTGTGTTTTCCTCCTCCGTCATCTCATATGGTAACTTGTCTAGAGGCTTGAGAGATGGACCGAATCTGTATTGCCTCCCGCCTCTGGCTGTACTGCTAGACGCCGGAGCAGCCGAAGCGGCTGCGCCTATCTTCTTTCGTTGCTTACGAGGCGGAGAAGAAGGAGGCGGCGTGCTACAATGTGCCGGAGCAGCGACGGTTGTCTTCCGCTGTTGCTGACAAGGCGGAGGAGGAGGCGGGCTGCTCGGACGCGCCGACGCAGGTGGAGAAGGAGGCGGAGTGCTGCCACACACCGGAGCAGCCGAAGAAGGAGGCAGAGTGCCCTGATCACTCGTCGGAGGAGGAGGTAGAGTGCCCTGACTTGCCAGAGGAGGAGGAGGCGGAGGCGTCCAGTTCGGAAGTTTGATGAGCTCCTTCCGCCATAGACATGGAGTCTTCAGAGTAAGACCCAGCTGAGTCTCCCCTTGACCGGTAGGGTAGTCAAGCTCGGGCTCCTCAAATCCCTCCGTTATTTCATCGACCATCACAACAGCATAGCCTTGTGGAATCGGAAGGCAGTGGAAAGTTGCACCGGGTTCAAGAGGTGCAACAGAGCCGATAGCCGCCTTGACTTTGAGGTTCTGCCATTGCGCCATAAGGTGGCAATCTTGAGCCTCCGTGATAGCATCCACGGGGTAGCTGGGAGCCGTGAAGTCAGGCTGCTGAAGGAGCTCGGTGGAAGCCACGCTGCTTCTCCGCTGAGATGGCGGGGTAACCAGGGTAGCTCCGGCAGGTCGCTGGCTTTGAACTGCTTGTTCCTCTAGCGCTCGTACCCTTGCATTTAGCTTCCGCAGTTCGGTCTGCTCCACTTTCCTCTTCCTGTCCCGGGTTTTATAACCGCCTGCGCTAGAAAACCCAACCTTCCACGCAACAGAGCCTGTCGTGCCTCGTGTTCGTCCAGGGTGCTCAGGATTGCCTAGGGCCTGTGTGAGCTCATTGTTCTCTCTGTCGGGAACAAACGTCCCTTGCTGTGCTGCGGCGATATACTCCTGAAGCTTCTTGACGGGTATTTCCAGTTGCTGGTTCATCCAAATGCACTTCCTTGTTTCAGGGTCCAAGGTTCCCCAACCCCGAAGAACCAAGTCCTTGAACAGTCTGGCCAGTTCAATGTCTCTAGTTCGACCCATTTATCAAGCAGGTCACTCTCAGCCTTGTCCCTCAACGGCCGGGATTTGAGGTAGCCACCTGACCTCGTGCGATGGTGATGCTCCTTCTTTGCAACATTTATCTTGTTTGTCGCTGACATCTTCTTACTCTTCTCCGATGTCTTGTGGGCCACAAATGCGGGCCAATGATCTCTTATCTTCTCAAATCGGCCGGTGAATTCCGGAGTCTTCTCTTTGTGGACAAACTTTGATTTCAACTCATTTTGCCACCTCCTGAATAGACCTGCCATCTTCTTAAGAGCATGAGCCTTGACCAATGGCTCTATAACTGGCTTATTCGGATCCTCCTATGGCGGTAGGGTGAAATTTTCCTTCAGCGGGTCCAAAGATCATCTTTCTATCTATTGTTGACATAAGACACTTGAGGGTCTTCGCTCTTAGGCTTATTCCATTGCTGGATACTGATTGGGATCATGTCCCTAACAAGAACCCCGCACTAAGCAGAAAATGCTTCACTGGTCCAGCTGGGTTCAATCGGTTGGCCATCGCCCTTGATTGCTGTGATCGTAAACCTTTCATCCTGGCGCAACTTTTTGTTCGGGCCTCGTCTCGTTACCGAAGTTTGGCTTGATCCGGAGGGCTAGAAATAAAGAAAGAAGAGAGTTAATATGTGTACATACCAAAACAATTAATGCATCGATTAGCTAGTTAGCATAGGCTTAATTAATATATATATATACCTGGCCGGACTCCGTTCGGTCACCGAAGCCGTCATCACGGTCTCCTTCTTCCACCCGCATTCGGTCACCGGAGCCATCATGATCATTATGTACTTCCTCCTCCATTGTTCGATCACCGAAGCCTGCTTCATCCTCTCTTTCCAGACCATTGGTGTCGTTGAGATAGTATGAGACATCATCTCCGTCGCGGATTATGTCCCCCAACAACTGTTTTGTTTCCAAGTCTTGGTGCTCCATAGTTTCTGCAAATATTACAACATGGCAATTAATATACAAACATGACTGATGGATATATTAGTGGCAAACGTAGACCTGGCTATCTAATCACAACAAGGAATCATATTAGTGGCCTCGACGCTTCTAAGGTTTGGGGTGGCCTCGACAACGCTTCTAGGGTTTGGGGTAGCCTCGATGACAACGCTCTTTTAACTTGGTAAATTTGGGTGGCCTCCGCAATGCTTCTAGGGTTTGGGGTGGCCTCGGCAACGCTTCTAGGGTTTGGGGTGGCCTCGACGACACTGCTCTTTTAACTTGGTAAATTTGGGTGGCCTCGGCAACGCTTCTAGGGTTTGGGCCGGACCGCCTCTCTCATGAATGTCCGACGTCCGGACCGACAAGGGATTTAACAGAATGGCGCCATTCTGGATGTGCAGAAAATGGTGCATATTTTTCCTGATCTCATCTACCCTTCTATATGTCATGTTGTCTAGTGTCAAAGAATTCAAGAAAACCATGACTTCATCATTAGCCGGAAATGACAGGCGCATAATGGTACGAAGCTCTTCAAAGTTGTTTTGGAATGGAGTTCCTGATAGAATAATTCGCTTTTTGGTACAAAGTTCAGCAAGAGCCTTACGAATATCGCTATTTGTAAGGCCTTTGCTGAAATTCATACAAAAAGGCTTAATTATTCTATCGAAACTCCGCTCCAAAACAACTTTGAAAGCTTCAGAGCATCATATCACTTGTTACTTCCGACAAATGATGAAGCCACAATTTCTTCAATACTTTGATGACAACATGACATATAGAAATATATATATATATATATATATATATATATATATATATATATATATATATATATATATATATATATATATATATAAGATCAGAAAAATTGGATCAACTTGTGCACATCCATAATGGGGGCATTCTTGATAAATTTGGACCCTCGACCCTTGGACGACCCTCGACCCCTCGACGACGCTCGACCCTGGACCCCTCGGCGACCCTCGAGCCTCTACCCTAGTTCACGACCCTCGATCGCTCGGTGATCCACGACCCTCTACCCTAGTTCCCGACCCTCGACCCCCTCATGTCATGTTTGGGGATGCTGATACGTCTCAAATGTATCTATAATTTATGAAGTATTCATGCTATTATATTATCCATCTAGGATGTTTTATATGCATTTATATGCTATTTTATATGATTTTTGGGACTAACCTATTAACCTAGAGCCCAGTGCGCTTGCTTTTTTCCTTGTTTTTGAGTTTTACAGAAAAGGAATACCAAACGGAGTCCAATTGACGTGCCAATTTTTGATGATTTTTTCTAGACCAAAAGAAGCCCCCGGAGCAAAATAGTTGGGCTAGGAGAGTCCCGGGCCACCCACAAGGGTGGGGGCGCGCCCACCCCCCTGGGTGTGGGCCCCTGCCTCGTGGACAACCCGGAGACCCCCTGACGTGAAACATATGCCAAAAAATCCTATAAATACAGGAACCTCCAGAAAATAACCTAGATCGGGAGTTCCGCCACCGCAAGCCTCTATAGCCACCGAAAACCAATCTAGACCCGTTCTGGCATCTTGCCAGAGGGGGGAATCCCTCTCCGGTGGCCATCTTCATCATCCCGGTGCTCCCCATGACGAGGAGGGAGTAGTTCACCCTCGGGGCTGAGGGTATGTACTAGTAGCTATGTGTTTGATCTCTCTCTCTCTCTCGTCTTCTTGAGGTGGTACGATCTTGATGTATCGCGAGCTTTGCTATTATAGTTGGATCTTATGATGTTTCTCCCCCTCTACTCTCTTGTAATGGATTGAGTTTTCCCTTTGAAGTTGTCTTATCGGATTGAGTCTTTAAGGATTTGAGAACACTTGATGTATGTCTTGCATGTGCTTATCTGTGGTGACAATGGGATATTCACGTGATCTACTTGATGTATGTTTTGGTGATCAACTTGCGGGTTCCGTAACATTGTGAACTTATGCATAGGGGTTGTCACACATTTTCGTCTTGACTCTCCGGTAGAAACTTTGGGGCACTCTTTGAAGTACTTAGTGTTGGTTTGAATAGATGAATCAGAGATTGTGTGATGCATATCGTATAATCATACCCACGGATACTTGAGGTGACACTGGAGTATCTAGGTGACATTAGGGTTTTGGTTGATTTGTGTCTTAAGGTGTTATTCTAGTACGAACTCTTGAATAGATCGATCATAAAGAATAACTTTGAGGGGGTTTCATACCCTACCATAATCTCCTCGTTTGTTCTCCGCTATTAGTGACTTTGGAGTGACTCTTTGTTGCATGTTGAGGGATAGTTATATGATCCAATTATGTTATTATTGTTGACAGAACTTGCACTAGTGAAAGTATGAACCCTAGGACTTGTTTCCTAGCATTGCAATATCGTTTACGCTCTTTTTTACCACTTGTTACCTTGCTGTTTTTATATTTTCATATTACAAAAACCTATATCTATCATCCATATTGCACTTGTATCACCATCTCTTAGCCGAACTAGTGCACCTATACAATTTACCATTGTATTGGGTGTGTTGGGGACATAAGAGACTCTTTGTTATTTGGTTGCAGGGTTGTTTCAGAGAGACTATCTCCATCCTACGCCTCCCACGGATTGATAAACCTTAGATCATCCACTTGAGGGAAATTTGCTACTGTCCTACAAACCTCTGCACTTGGAGGCCCAACAACGTCTACAAGAAGAAGGTTGTGTAGTAGACATCAAGCTCTTTTCTGGCGTCGTTGCCGGGGAGGTGAGTGCTTGAAGGTATATCTTTAGATCTTGCAATTGAATCTTTTAGTTTCTTGTTTTATCACTATTTTGGTCTATAAAATAAAACTACAAAAAAAATGGAATTAAGGTTGCCTCATATGCTTCATCTTTTTAATGTCTTTCATGAAAATGATGGGAAGGAAAATTGTGCTCAATTACTAGAAGAGGAATTACATAGAATGCTTGGTATAAAATATGTGAATGATGAGCATGATTGCAATGTTGTTAGTATGAATTCTTTGAATACCCATAATGCTAATGATATGCAAAGCCACAAGCTTGGGGAAGCTATGTTTGATGAAGATGATATTTTTTGTCCCCTGTTGGGGATATAACTATTAGTATGACCCACCGGAAGGTGCCGGGTTATACTTAAGACAACTCATGAAGCCCAAGACGACTCCTGGAGATGGCGGGTTAGTTAAGGGCTGATACGTCTCCGTCGTATCTACTTTTCCAAACACTTTTGCCCTTGTTTTGGACTCTAACATGATGATTTGAATGGAACTAACGTCTTCATCCGGGATGGACATGTTTTCAGCAGAATTGCCATGATGTTGTTTATGTGCGAGAAAACAAAAGTTCTCGGAATGACCTGAAACTCCACGGAACATCTTAGAAAAATAATAAAAATCCTCGCCAAAGATGAAGACCAGGGGCCCACACCTGTCCACGAGGGGGGGGGCGCGCCCCTACCTCGTGGGCCCCTGGAGCTCCTCGGCGCCAACTCCAACTCTATATATTTGCTTTGGAGAGAAAAAATCAGAGAGAAGAAATCATCGCGTTTTACGATCTGGAGCCGCCGCCAAGCCCTAAAACCTCTCGGGAGGCTGATCTGGAGTCCGTTCGGGGCTCGGAGAGGGGATTAATCGCCGTCGTCATCATCAACCATCCTCCATCACCAATTTCATGATGCTCACCGCCGTGCGTGAGTAATTCCATCGTAGGCTTGCTGGGCGGTGATGGGTTGGATGAGATCTATCATGTAATCGAGTTAGTTTTGTTAGGGTTTGATCCTAGTATCCACTATGTTACGAGATTGATGTTGCTATGACTTTGCTATGCTTAATGCTTGTCACTAGGGCCGAGTGCCATGATTTCAGATCTGAACCTATTATGTTTTCATGAATATATGTGTGTTCTTGATCCTATCTTGCAAGTCTATAGTCACCTATTATGTGTTATGATCCGACAACCCCCAAGTGACAATAATCGGGATACTTCTCGGTGATGACCATAGTTTGAGGAGTTCATGTATTCACTATGTGCTAATGCTTTGTTCGGTTCTCTATTAAAGGAGGCCTTAATATCCCTTAGTTTCCATTAGGACCCGCTGCCACGGGAGGGTAGGACAAAAGATGTCATGCAAGTTCTTTTCCATAAGCACGTATGACTATATTGAATACATGCCTACATTACATTGATGAATTGGAGCTAGTTACGTGTCACCCTATGTTATGATTGTTACATGATGAACCGCATCCGGCATAATTATCCATCACCGATCCAATGCCTCTGAGCTTTCCATATCTGGTTTACGCTTATTTACTTTCCGTTGCTATTGTTACAATCACTACAAAATACCAAAATATTACTTTTGCTTTCATTACTCTTTTGTTACCGTTACCACTACTATCATATTACTTTGCTACTAAATACTTTGCTGCAGATATTAAGTTATCCAGGTGTGGCTGAATTGACAACTCAGTTGCTAATACTTGAGAATATTCTTTGGCTCCCCTTGTGTCGAATCAATAAATTTGGGTTGAATACTCTACCCTCGAAAGCTGTTGCGATCCCCTACACTTGTGGGTTATCAAGACTAATTTCTGGCGCCGTTGCTGGGGAGCATAGCTCTATTCTTTGAGTCACTTGGGATTTATATCTGCTGGACACTATGAAGAACTTGAAAGACGCTAAGGAAAAAAATTATCCCTCAACTACGAGGGAGGTAAGGAACGCCATCTAGCTCGCACTTGATTCACCTTCATTATGAGTAAGCTTGCGACACCTAAACCTGCTTACGCTATTAGTTACGATATGTGCATGTTATTGATGATGCCACTTACGCTATGCATGATACTTATGATGAAACTACTTCTATGCTTGATACTCTGTGCCCTTGGTGAATTTCTTGATGAACAAATTTCTAGGGCTAGAGAGAAAGAAATTATTGAAACTGATAATGTTGATGAAATTGATGATGAAGATATGCTGTTATTCACGAGGGTTATGTTTTGATATGGAATCTTCTGCAGCTATTTTTGCTGCAAAGATAGAAACGAACTTAAGAGGCTATTAGTTAAATGGAGTAAAGAATCTCTTAGAGATAGAATGAAACCTGACCTGCTTTTGCTACTTCACCTATTTGTGTTCCCGATAAGGATTATGAATTCTCTGTTGATCCTGATATAATTACTTTGGTTGAATCTGATCCTTTTCATGGCTATGAATCTGAAACTGTTGTGGCACATCTTACTAAATTAAATGATATAGCCACCCTGTTCACTAATGATGAGAGATCTCGCTACTTTTATATCCTTAAAATATTTCCGTTCTCATTAAAGGGTGATGCTAAGATATGGTTTAATTCTCTAGATCCTGGTTGTGTGCGTAGTCCCCAGGATATGATTTATTACTTCTCTGCTAAATATTTCCCTGCTCATAAGAAACAAGCTGCTTTAAAGGAAATATACAACTTTGTGCAAATTGAAGAAGAGAGTCTCCCACAAGCTTGGGGAGGCTTCTCAAGTTATAATGCTTTGCTGATCATCCTCTTAAGAAAAATGAAATACTTGATATCTTTTATAATGGACTAACCGATGCTTCGGAGATTACGGATAGTTGTGCTGGTTCTCTTTTCAGGAAAGAACACGGATGAAGCTGAAATTCTATTGAATAATATGTTGACAAATGAAAATAATTGGGCACTTCTGAGCCAGCTCTGAGCCAGCTCTGAGCCAATTCTGAGCCTATTCCTAAACCAACTCCGAAGAAGAGGTGTTCTATTTCTCGATCTGAAGATATGCAAGAGGCAAAGAAATCTATGAAAGAAAAAGGTATTAAAGCTGAAGATGTTAAGAATTTACCTCCTATTGAAGAAATACATGGTCTTAATTTACCGCCTGTTGAAGAAACATATGATCTTGATCCATTACCTATTGAAGAACCTCCAGGTCTTGATAACCCGACACAGGTAGTAAAGGTAAATTCTCTCTATAGATTTGATGAAGGTGATATTCCTCACTATAAGTCTGCTAGACAATGCTTGGATGAGTTTGATAATTTTATTGTCAAACAAGAAAATTTTAATGCTTATTTTGGTAGACAATTGAAATAAAATACTTATATGATTAAACACTTGGGTGATTATATGGCTAATGTTAGATGTGAACTTAAACTCATTAGCAAACATGCTTCTATGGTTACCACTCAAGTAGAACAAGTACTTAAGGCTCAAAATGATTTGCTCAATGAAATGAATAGTAAGAAAAATGATTATCTGTTAGAGTGGCTACTAGAACTGGTAGAATGACTCAGGAACCTTTGTATCCGAAGGCCACCCTAAGAGAATTGAGCAAGATTCTCGGAGAAATAATCTTGATGTGCCTAGTTCTTCTAAAAGGAAGAAAAAGAAAAATGATAGGACTTTGCAAACTTCTAGTGAACCTATTGCTGAACCACGAGAATCCAAATGATATATCTATTTACGATCTTTGAAACACAATCGGTAATGAACATGAACCTAGTGAAAATGTTAATGATGATGTTCATGATGATGCTCAACCTAGTAATGATAATGATGTAGAAGTTGAACCTGATGTTGATCTTGATAACCCACAATCAAAGAATCAACGTTATGATAAAGAGACTTTGTTGCTAGGAAACATGGTAAAGAAAGAGAACCATGGGTTCAGAAACCCATGCCTTTTCCTCCCAAACCATCCAAGAAAAAGGATGATGAGGATTTTGGCGCTTTGTTGAAATGATTAGACCTATCTTTTTGCGTATCACGATTAAGCGATGTGCTCAAAACAAATCCTTATGCTAAGTATATGAAGGATATCATTACTAATAAAGAAAGATACGGAAGCTGAAATTTCCACCATGCTTGCTAATTATACTTTTAAGGGTGGAATACCAAAGAAACTTGGAGATCCGGGTACCTACTATACCATGCTCCATTAAAAGAAATTATGTTAAAACTGCTTTATGTGATCTTGGAGCGGTGTTAGTGTTATGCCTCTCTCTTTATATCGTAGACTTGATTTGAATAAGTTGACACCTACTGAAATATCTTTGCAAATGGCTGATAAATCAACTGCTATACTGTCGGTATTTGTGAGGATGTGCTGTTGTGGTTGCAAGCGTTACTATTTTAACGGACTTTGTTATTCTTGATATTCCCGAGGACGATAGTATGTCTATTATTCTTGGAAGACCTTTTTTGAATACTGCAGGGGCTGTTATTGATTGCAACAAAGGCAATGTCACTTTTCATGTTAATGGTAATGAGCATACGGTACACTTTCAGAAACAACCTCAAGTTTATAGTATCAACTCTATTGGAAAAATTCCATCGATTATATTTGGAGGTTTTGAATTTCCTCTTCCTCTGTCAAGAAGAAATATGATATTCTTATTATAGGGGATGTGCATATCCCGTTGAGGTAACTATAGTGTTATTGAAATTTCTCCGGTTCCATGTTATCGGAATGAGTTTGTTAACAAGACTTGATCAACCTTGTTAGTGGATTCCTTTTGATGAGCATGAGATGGATGAAACTAGAAGGCACAACCCTCTGTACCCTCTTTATACTTTCATTATTTAGTTGAAATAAAGTAAAAATAGTATTTTTATCATTTTCTGATTTATCGTGCAATATAAAATACCCGAAAATAAAAGTCCTCCAAATGCCATGCCAATTTAATATGATTTTTTGGGAATATTTGAGGATTTATGGTGCAAAAATTACCACGGGGAGCTGCCACACAGCCACGAGGGTGGAGGCGCGCCCTACCCCAGGCGCGGGCCTCGTGGGCCATGGTGGCCCTCCTCCACTTATTCCTGCACCCATCCTCTTCTTCTTCCTCCCACAAACACGAATATCTGGCTCAAACACGAGTTCCATTACGTTGCTGTGATTTTGATCTCCTTGCTCAAAGCACCTCTCACCAAACTGCTTGGGGAGATTGTTCCTTGGTATGTGACTCCTCCATTGGTCCAATTAGTTTTTGTTCTAGTGCTTTATTCATTGCAAATTTGTGCTGCATAGGTGACCATGTTCTTGAGCTTGCATGTCAAATTTATATGGTTCCAAGTAGTTCTAATGCATGATATAGGCTCTAGGCACTTGTAGGAGTAGTTGCTATCAATTTTATTGAAGTTGGTTCACTTTTGTTTGAAGTTACTAAAATTTCAGAAATTTTTCAGAGAAAACAATATGTTTAGGAAGATGTTCCAAGGTGGTTCTTCAAGGAAGCAAGGCCCTAGGCTTGCAATGCGTGATCTTGATGAGGAGCCCCCAAGGGGCGCTCCGTGAGGCCTTGTGAATGGCCTTGGAAAATTTTATGGATCGGCGGGAATCAAAGAAGAATTTAGCATATTTGCGTAATGCGATCTTGTGGACTTTGAGGCAGACAAATGCCCATAGTATCATGATCTCACTAGTTCATTTGTGAGGAGGTTTGAGTTTTCATCTTCGCGTAATTCTCCTTCTGTCATGTTTGATCTTTATGATAAATCTTATACCATGGACTTAGAGGATTTTACTTTTGCTTGCAAACTCCCACAATGGGGGAGTACTATTGATCCCCGTAAATCTGAATTTAGAGACTTTCTTGCTAGTATAATTGTGGGGGGATCTAGAGATATAACACAAGCCACTATAGGGAGCATTCACTTTCCTGCTATACATTATTTTGCTCTCTTCATAGGTAGGTGCATCAATGCTAAGGATGAAGCATGTCACATGTGTGTCCCTGACCTTAGCATTCTCAGGAGTGTTGTGTTGGGAGACCAATCTTATCATATGGGAGCCATTGTAGCTCGTAGGTTGCATCATAATAGATATAACGGAGATTTCTTTGGAGGAATTTATGCAACCCGCTTAGCTAATTTTCTTGAGATAGACATTCGTGAGGGTGATATGGAGTTGCCCCCTACTTATTTAGATTTTGATTCTATGGTTTCCCACCAGTTTGTCGAGAGGACTGAATCACCTCTCGATGTCGACTAATCTTTAACAAGCGGCATGTTGTCCGTATTACTCTTCCTGCTCCTGCCTTCTTTGATTCTCGAGACAAAAGGAAGATATGTTATTACCAGAGAGGAGGCAGATGAGTACGAGAGGAGGCGGAGGCAGCTCGGCGCCATGCTGCAGCTCGGGAGGCGATAGCCGCTGCATCCTGATCGACCCAGCTACACCTACGGGTATCCATGAGGCTATCCACGGCAATGAACCAACAGGCCAAAAGCCTAAGCTTGGGGAATACGTATTCTCACCGACATTACATTTATGTTCACACACTCATTGCTAGATGTCGGTGCTCATACTCTTTCACTGTAATATCCATGCTAGTTTATTTTCTTTTCCTGCTTTCTTCTTGTGTGTTTGTTAAACTTTAAGAAAAAACAAAAAAATTAGTGTAGCTTCTAGTTAGTTTACTTTTCCTGCTGTAGTAGTAATAATTAAAAAAAACCCAAAAATATTTCCTGTTCTTCTTTTGCTTGTTGGGAGCTTTCCGTGTAAATAGTTTTATTTCTTTTCTTTTCTTTGAAATTCGATAGGAGAAGACCATGATTAAATTGTTGAAGTGGCTCTTATATGCATTATTGTTGATTTAACCAAGAGCCCATATTGCCTTGTCTTCTCCTGCTTATTGAATGCTCATGATTCCAGCTTAGTCAATGCGTGCACTCTTATTATTATTCACATTGTTCGGTCGTGCAAGTGAAAGGCAATTATGATGATATATGATGGACTGACTGAGATGGGAAAAGCTGGTATGAACTCGACCTCTCTTGTTTTTGTAAATATGATGAGTTCATCGTTCTTGATTCAGCTTATTATGAATAAACATGTTTGCAATGACAATTAGAGATCATAGTTGCTTATGCCATGCTTGATTAGCTATGAGTTATAATGGTTTACCTTGCGTGCCAACATGCTATTAAAATGGTTGTGATGTGGTATGATGGGGTGGTATCCTCCTTTGAATGATTTAAGTGACTTGACTTGGCACATGTTCACACATGTAGTTGAAACAAATCAACATAGCCTTCACGATATTTATGTTCATGGTGGATTATATCCTACTCATGCTTGCATCCAATGTTTATTAATTTTAATGCATGTTCATGACTGTTGTCGCTCTCTAGTTGGTCGCTTCCTAGTCTTTTGCTAGCCTTCACTTGTACTAAGCGGGAATCTGCTTGTGCATCCAATCCATAAACCCCAAAGTTATTCCATATGAGTCCACTATACCTCCCTATATACGGTATCTACCTGCCGTTCCAAGTAAATTTGTATGTGCCAAACTCTAAACCCTCAAATAAACATTCTATTTTGTATGCTCGAATAGCTCATGTATGAACTAGGGCTGCCCTTATCTTCCATGTTAGGCGGGTTATTCTCAAGAGAGTGGACTCCGCTCCTCACTCACGAGAAAATGGCTGGTCACGGGATGCCCAGTCCATGCTTTATGCAAACTAAATCAAAATAATTGCAAACAAAACTCCCCACAGGACTGATGTTTGTTGGAGGCACTCGTTGTTTCGAGCAAGCCATGGATTGATGCTTGTTGGTGGAGGGGGAGTATAAACTTTACCATTCTGTTTGGGAACCGCCTATAATGTGTGTAGCATGGAAGATATCGCCATCTCTTAGTTGTTATGTTGACAATGAAAGTATGCCGCTCAAAATATTATTTATCTCTATTTCAAAACCGAGCTCTGGCACCTCTACAAATCCCTGCTTCCCTCTGCGAAGGGCCTATCTATTTACTTTTATGTTGAGTCATCACCCTCTTATTAAAAGCACTAATTTGGAGAGCGCAGCTGTCATTTGCATTCATTACTATTAATTTATATTGGGTATGACTATGATTGGATCTCTTTTACCATGAATTACAATGTCTAGTCAGTCCTTGATCTTTAAAGGTGCTCTGCATTTATGTTTTGCGGTCTCAGAAAGGGCTAGCGAGATACCATCTTGTTATATCATATTATGATTGTTTTGAGAAAGTGTTGTCATCCGAGATTTATTATTATGACTCGCTAGTTGATTATGCCATTGATATGAGTAAACATGAGACGAGAATTATTGCAAATGTGGTTAGTTATAATCTTTGCTGAAAACTTGAATCTGGCTTGACATATTTACAACAACAAGAGCAAACGAGTTTGTAAAAGTTTTCTTTTTCTCTTTCAGTTTGTCAACTGAATTGCTTGAGGACAAGCAAGGGTTTAAGCTTGGGGGAGTTGATACGTCTCCGTCGTATCTACTTTTCCAAACACTTTTGCCCTTGTTTTGGACTCTAACTTGTATGATTTGAATGGAACTAACCCGGACTGACGCTGTTTTCAGTAGAATTGCCATGATGTTGTTTTATGTGCAGAAAACAAAAGTTCTCGGAATGACCTGAAACTCCACGGAATATCTTATAAAAAAAATAAAAAATCCTCGCCAAAGATGAAGACCAGGGGGCCCACACTCTGTCCACGAGGGTGGGGGCGCCCCCCTAGGGCGCGCCCCCTACCTCGTGGGCCCCTGGAGCTCCTCGGCGCCAACTCCAACTCTATATATTTGCTTTGGAGAGAAAAAATCAGAGAGAAGAAATCATCGCGTTTTACGATCACGGAGCCGCCGCCAAGCCCTAAAACCTCTCGGGAGGCTGATCTGGAGTCCGTTCGGGGCTCGGAGAGGGATTCGTCGCCGTCGTCATCATCAACCATCCTCCATCACCAATTTCATGATGCTCACCGCCGTGCGTGAGTAATTCCATCGTGAGGCTTGCTGGGCGGTGATGGGTTGGATGAGATCTATCATGTAATCGAGTTAGTTTTGTTAGGGTTTGATCCTAGTATCCACTATGTTACGAGATTGATGTTGCTATGACTTTGCTATGCTTAATGCTTGTCACTAGGGCCGAGTGCCATGATTTCAGATCTGAACCTATTATGTTTTCATGAATATATGTGTGTTCTTGATCCTATCTTGCAAGTCTATAGTCACCTATTATGTGTTATGATCCGACAACCCGAAGTGACAATAATCGGGATACTTCTCGGTGATGACCATAGTTTGAGGAGTTCATGTATTCACTATGTGCTAATGCTTTGTTCGGTTCTCTATTAAAGGAGGCCTTAATATCCCTTAGTTTCCATTAGGACCCGCTGCCACGGGAGGGTAGGACAAAAGATGTCATGCAAGTTCTTTTCCATAAGCACGTATGACTATATTGAATACATGCCTACATTACATTGATGAATTGGAGCTAGTTACTGTGTCACCCTATGTTATGACTGTTACATGATGAACCGCATCCGGCATAATTATCCATCACCGATCCAATGCCTCGAGCTTTCCATATCTTGGTTTACGCTTATTTACTTTCCGTTGCTATTGTTACAATCACTACAAAACACCAAAATATTACTTTTGCTTTCATTACTCTTTTGTTACCGTTACCACTACTATCATATTACTTTGCTACTAAATACCTTGCTGCAGATATTAAGTTATCCGGTGTGGCTGAATTGACAACTCAGTTGCTAATACTTGAGAATATTCTTTGGCTCCCCTTGTGTCGAATCAATAAATTTGGGTTGAATACTCTACCCTCGAAAGCTGTTGCGATCCCCTACACTTGTGGGTTATCAGTCCGGCCGTTGGGGCTGGTCTTGGTCTTGTTGCACGAAGCAGATGCCTTTGCTTGATGCTCTCGCCTGCGCTTGCTCCCTTTGCACCAAAGAGGAAAGGAGGGCGCTGCAGGTGGCGCCCGATGGCGCCCTTGGTGCGTCATGGCTTGCGTCATGGGCACCTCGCGAGTACCCTGCCTTGAACTCTCCGCTTCCTCATGAGCCAGCCTGACGAGGCCGTGCTCGAGGAAGCTCCTGGTCGCCCCGCCCATGAGGCTGGCCCCTCGCGAGGGTCTTGAGTTTGCGTTGATGAAGATGGGCCGTCCCTGGCCTCCTTTGAGCCACGCCCGCAGGCCGCAGGCGAGCAAGTCTGGGACCCCGTTCCTGCAACGCCGACAGAGCCCAGGCCCCGGCGCACCCGCACTTGGCGGGCGAGAGGCGAAAGGGCAAGTGCGAAGCATCGCGGGCCCTAGCAGCCTGCGGCCTTGGGCGACGCGTGGCGGTCGATTGGACGTGGGCGACACTGTTCCCCCACACCTCCTTATTTCGTGCCTGGCTAGGCGGACACGCTGCTGCACACATCCGTTCCCCTCTCTGCTGCTTGTGCGCTCCAGTCCTTCCCCCTCTCGAACTCCAGCTTCCGTTTCCAATCCAATCTCGAATCTCCCCCTCCCCCTTTCAATCACCATGGCTCCGACGAAGAAGGGGAAAGGGAAGAAACCTGTGCCTCCGCCTCGCTCGCCGCCGCCGGTGGCCTCCGCTGTCGACCCGTCGATCATACTCAATCTAGAGGGCTTGGGAAAGGATAGTTTGGCTCTGGCTACCTCGTTCAATGAATGCGAGAGGACGACGGCTTGGCCCGCGTCCCACTTCTCCATCGACAGGATAGTCACTGAGGTCCGTATTTTGCTGACGCTCTGTGGGCGGGGCTGGTTCCCCCCTTCTCTGATTTCTTCAATGCCGTGCTTTCCCACTATCAGATCCACATGATGCATCTGGGTCCTGAGTCCATTACTCTCCTCTCGGTCTTCGCCTTCGTTTGTGAGGCAATGATGGGCATCCTTCCCTCGGTTGCCTTGCTGCGCCACTTCTTCTCTCTGCGCCTTGCCGACCCCACTCAATGCTCGGCGTGCGTGAGCTTCGCCGCCGCGCCCGAGACAGCGGCCTCAAGGATTGACTTCAGCTTGCCTCCGCTTGGCGGCTGAGTTCCACGAGAGGTGGCTATCGTGGATGTGGGGTGCCCAGCCCCTGCTATTGGAGCCAACCTGCTTTGCTGTCCCCAATTCAGGTGGGGCAGGAGGCGCTTTCAAGCCCTCGGCTCATCTTTGTCTGGCGCCGCCCGCGTTCACGAGGTCGCTGGCTGTGTGGCGCCCAAGGTGGTGAAGGAGTTCTGATGTGCCGCATTGCTCCTCTCAACGCCATTCCCACGGATGTGGACCTTGCTGAACTGGCGATCGTATGAGGCTCCGGAAGAAGACACGGCGCTCAAGCGCTAAGGAAAGTGCTCCTGGTCTGTTGGCGACCCTAACCCCGGCGGCATCCGGCATGAAGGGGCCTTGCTGTACCTCTGCCGGAACAGGGGTGATTTGGTGAACCAGATGCCTATCTTCGATGAATGGGGGCTGTGCCCCGCTGGTCTCCAGGGGCCTCGCGAGAATCTAGTGGTGGTGACAGCCCTTTCAGTCGGCCAAGGAGGCTCCTCCTCGAGTGGCGGAGCAGGGAGGCACGAGCCGCTAGAGGCCGAAGGGACCCCCGCCGGGGTGACAGCGCCGGGCGATGCTCGTGAGGGGGCAGCTCCTGAGGCTCATGCCGCTGCGGTTGAGGGCGGCAGCGATCGCCCGCAGCGCGCCCGTGGATGGAGCCCCGAGGCCCTGCTGCTTCTCTTGGTGAGGCGACTAGCAGCGTCGAGCAGTGACGCCCGACGCAAGTCGTCTCGATGCTTCTCCCTCGCTTGAGCTGATCCCTGCGCTCAAATCTTGGGTCGTTTCGCGTGAACTTGAGGCCCTCCGGAAGAGAAGGAGGCCACAGGCGATGATTACCCTTGTCGCTTCTTGCAAGCGTGGAAATTTCGCCATGCGATGAGTAAGCCTTCTCCTTCTCAAGCCCCTGATTCTTCCGCTGCTCGTACTGATCCTTGCCCTGCAGGGCCCTTCCTGCCGAGCTCATGGAGACGGGTGAGGAGCCGTCCTCCCCGACTTCGCCCCCTCCCCAGTCCTCGAGTGCTCCAAGCAGTGGAGCCCTTGTGGTGAGGGCGACCGGGGAGGTGAGCCGTTCCGTGGCGCGTCGTGGCCCTGCGCGCCTCGCGATCCTTCCTCGCGAGCCTTCCCGTGGCATAGCTAGCCTGCCGTGGGCTTCTCGCATGGTCATGGACGGCGATTGGCTGAAGCGCTTCCTGCGCCCCTCGTCTGGGGATGGGCTGGCTCCAGGTCGGGCTTGGCGCGTAGCGCCGGCCGTCGAGAGGGTGCCAGCCCCCAGCCCCCTGCCGGGGGAGTGTTGACTTCGTGGCTCCAGCGCCCGCTGAGGCGGTTGATGGTGTGGAGGGCGTCTTGTGGCCGCTTCCAGGGCGCGCGCGCCGCCAAGGATTTCTTGAAGGCGACCGACGCGGTGAGCCTTCTTGGTGAAGAGCTTGCTGACGAAGACGCACGCCTTGAGGCCGAGGGCTGCGCCTGGCAGAGAGGCGCGAGCTGAGGGCGCTGCCGCCCTTGCAGCGCCGCCGTGCGATCTTGATGATGAAGAGGCCAAAGCGACGCTGGCAGCCTCTCGGGAGGCCTGTTCTCGGGCCGTCGAGGAGGCCCGGGCAGCTAACAGGCGGCGAGAGGCGGCGGAGTAGCGGGCACGGGAACTCCTGGCCTGGTGTCACTCGTTGGAGGAGCAAGTGGAGCTGCGCGAGGCAGCCCTTGCATCGATGAAGGTGGCCTCCGCTGACTCGGCGGAGCTCGAGCAGGTGTGAGGCGGCGACGCTGAAGCCGCGGCCTTGTGCAATCGAGCGCTTGGAGACGAGGGGCGCGCCATGGCGCGGGCAGAGGATGAGGTCGCAGCACGGGAAGCCCGCGTCTGAGGAGGTCGGACGCCGAGTGGCGGCGGCGCTTCGAACCTCGGCGCGAAGTTTGAGGCGGTTGGGGTTGATCAAGGCCGAGGTGAGGGCAGGACTGCTGCCTTGAAGGCCAAAGCGGAGGAGGCGACGCGGCGGGCGATGCTCTTGGGCCGCCCTCCGGTTGGCGAGAGGAGTCCACCACCTCTCAGGCCGAGGCGCTCCTTCTTCGCCAACGGGTGGAGGAGGCCGAGGCCGTCGCGCGCCAGAATGCGGACGAGATGCGTCAGCGGCGAATCCTGGAACATGAGCACGGTCCCATGCTCGCCACGCTCCGGGAAAGAGCTAACGCAGCCTTGGATAATATCTGCGAGGCGGCAGTAGGCGCGCCGCACGCGGTTAACTACGCCGGCAACCTTCAGTTCTTCACTGACGTGGTGGCGCGGCTGGAGGCGCGGTCGGTCAGGGCCAACAGGTTGGTGGAGGAGAGGAGCCGCGCGCTGCTCGGGCGCGCCTTCTCTCGTGTCTTTGACCATCTCGGGACATGGACCCCCACTTGATTTTGACGCAGCCATCGCCCGATTCCCAGCCGTCCGGGCGACTGGCGCCAGGTGGAAGACAACGTGGATGCCCTTGTCCGGGCCTTCGCTTCAGACGACGACGGCGTGATCGTGGCCGCCGATGAGGGCGGCGTGGTGAATGGCCCTGACGCCGCCGATGACCCTGCAGACAGTGACGGCGAGGCCAGCGACGCCAGCAACGGCTCGGGAGGTGCTCCTGAGGACACATTTGGGGTATTTATCCGACTGATTATGTATTGTCCTTGCTCCATTACCCTGCACGAATAGAACTCAGGTCTTGGCCTGATGGCTGTGAGAGCATTTTGGGAGGGGGAGCCCCTCATGTAAAACTTGTGTTCATCGTATTAGCAGGTGTTACATCGCCCATACGCGCCCGCGCCAAGTGGTTAGCTAAGCGGCGTGCTAGTTGGCTGGTTTACCTTTGTTTCAGTCTGAGCCCCGAGATAGCTTTGTGGGAGGCTGAGGCGATTTGAGTGTCTCTGATCGAATCCGTAGGACCTGCAGTAAAAACCCTCCGGAGAGGATGCGGCGGCGACAGGCTGGGCTGCGCGCAAGCTAGGCCTGGCCCGGCTCGCGAGGGGCTCGTGAGGGGAGGCAGCTGAGGCAGAGTTGTAACCGAAACGCGAGAGATTTGCTCGAACGAGACTAAGTACCCCTTCCCCGAACACACGCAAATCTCAACTTCGAATCCAACTTAAATTCAGCGAGGGAAAACGACAATCAAATGGAAAGGCGAAGAAAGCAGAAGAAAAGCCGCGTCCGGCACCTAGTCTAGTCTTGGACGTCTTCTCACCCAGCTGGAGCTAAGTGCTTTGGGCGTGGGGAGGGAGCCCAGGGCCGAGGCCGGCACCTCGAGACTCGGGGCGTGTACAGCCCCACTCATTATTACGTGAGAGTGTCACGGGGCGGCGAGCTTCACAGGCACTGGGCCTTCTTCACAGGTACCGGCCTTGCTTCATATCGCCAGACGAGGGCCCCGCCTTGCGCCACACTCTAGTGCCACCAATGATGACCGGAAACCAGGACGCCGCTGGTGGGGTAGAGCGGTCGCCAGCGGTTCCCCCGACGACCACGGGTCCTCCACTGTGGGCAGGCCACAGGCGCCTCCCAGAGAGGCCTACCTCCTGAGAACGCCTTGCTCCGAACACCGCGGTGGTGATGTCGGATCTCTGCCCCTCTCCGGCAGCCCTCTGCGCCCTCCTCCCGAGGGGTAGGAGACTGCGGGAGCGAGGTAGCCGCTCGTCGTGGCGACCTGTACCTCCTGTGACCTATGGTTAGCGTATGTTTGCTCTTGAGGAAGTAGCGGTACCCGATAATCGTCGCCCCCGGAGTGACTAGTGGGACCGTCTCGAGGCTCCTGAAAGAGCTCGGCTTCTAGCGCCTCATCCCCCCAGCTCGGGCTGAGGAGCGGGCCTTGTTCTCCCTCATGCGGGTGCCCTTGGTCCATCATGTGGGGCACATATTCTTCCGGCGCCGTCTTCCCGAAGGCCACGCTGTAATGCTGAGCGTGCCATGCTGCTCTGCTTGATGCGCCCGCCGTGGGGTGGTGGCGCGACGGTCCACCAGGGCAGTGAGTTGCGTCGAGTCCTTCTTCTCCGTGGGCCGAGGGCGGGGGCAACCCCGCCGCCGGCCCGGTGCTGACAGCCTCGCCGGTGTTGGAGTAGCTTTGGAGCCCGCGGGTGCGCGTGGAGCCCCCGTGCGGGCCGCCCTCGGCCTGAGATGGAAGTTGGGTGCGAAGGGTGAGCCCGAGGCGGCCGAAGCCAGGAGGTCCGCCACTCGCCCAAAGAGCACGTCGCGGCCGCTCTCCAAAGAGCACGCACCGCAGCAGCTCGGAGCCACCGTGAGCGGCCCTCGAGTTCGCCTGCCCGGCGGGTGTACGGTGATGTGGTCGCGGCGTGGTTGGAAGCTCGCTGCCGACCGCGCTGCCGTGATGTGAGAGCCGTCGAAGACTGTCCGCGTCGCCCGTGACCCGCAGCGCCCTGCGGACCACGAGCTGCACAGGGCACGGGTCGCCCGAGGCGGCTCTGCTGGGCGGGCCACGCCGCCTAAGGATCTGGTTGCCAGCAGGTCGCGGACATGGTGATGACGATGCGACGAGACACGAGGTGGCGAAGGCGGATTCCGGCGCACCCCTACCTGGCGCGCCAAATGTCGGATTTCGGGTTCCGGCAGACCCTTAAGGTTCGAACTCTGGGGTGCACGCGGAGATCCGACCTCCCACCGTCTCGTACCTCGCCGAATCGCAGGGACCTAAACTACTAAGTAGAACAGCACAAGAGACACGATATTTATACTAGTTCGGGCCACCGTTGTGGTGTAATACCCTACTCTAGTTTGTGGTGCGGTGGATTGCCTCTTGGGCTGATGAGGAACAGTACAGGGAAGAACAACCTCGCGAGGGTCTGTTCTTGGTTGGTGTGATGAACTGCTCAGTGGTGTCCCGTCGCTCTAGCTTGAGGATCGGGTCTCTATCTCTCTCTCTGGATTCCAAATGCCGGATCCCCCCTCTCTGGATGTGGCTACCCCTATTTATAGGCGAGGGCCCTGGGCCCCTTCCCAAATACTGAGCGGGAAGGGCGCCAACAATTGGCCATTTTGAAGGGGAATAGCGGGTACACTTATCCTGACTAAAGTTGGTCCTCGCCTGCCAAAGGCTCTGGTGATGACGCCTGCTTGGGCTCCACGATGACTCCCTTCCAGCCGTTGGGGCTGGTCTTGGTGTTGTTGCACCGAAACGGATGCCTTTGCTTGATGCTCTCGCCTGCGCTTGCTCCATTTGCACCAAAGAGGAAAGGAGGATGATGCGCGGCTGGCGCCCGACTGGCGCCCTTGGTCATCATGGCTTGCATCATGGGCACCTCGCGAGGTACCCTGCCTTGAACTCTCCGCCTACTCATGAGCCAGCCTGACGAGGCCGTGCACGAGAAGCTCCTCGGTCGTCCGCCCATGAGGCTTGCCCCTCGCGAGGGTCTTGAGTTTGCGTTGATGAAGATGGGCCGTCCTGGGCCTCCTTTGAGCCACGCCGCAGGCCGCAGGCAGGCAAGTCTAGGGACCCCCGTTCCCAGAACGCCGACAAACGGCTCAGCGTGCGAGGCCTGCCCGGGTTCCACCCACTATGAAGCGTGCCTTCGTGGGATGCATCCATAGAGGGGAATTTTCTGAAGGATCCGTGTCTGGCTGTGAGACGGCCATCTGACGGTGAGTCGTCCATGGGAGAGACGGATTAATTGTATCAACTACAAAACGGCTGGCTTGGGGGCTGTTTCGATGGCAGCAGTATTCTGGACCCCTTTGAGCCACCGAGAAGAGTAGGGATCTTCATGGCAGGCACGCAACCCGGTCAAAACTCTACAGCCGCGTCAGCAATAACCTCCGGATCAGCGGTAGCCGGGGCAGGAGGCCCAGTGCGCCCGCCGGCTCAGGTGCTGATAGATCTCACGGATAGGCTGACAACCCTGTTAACCACCACGGTTAATCCGGCGGATCAAGCTGAGCACGATACTGAGGTGACACGGTTACGTGAGGAGATAGCACAAGCCAAGGAAAACCTAGCAGTTGAGGACACCAGACTGGTCACAGAGCGGGCAGCTTTGGATGCTCGAGCTCAGTAGCTTCAATCAGAAGCATTCCAGCTTACGATGGATTTAAACGCATCAAATGAGGTCATAAGGAGAAGGCACCAGAAGTCCCAATCCCGTCTGCCTTCGATTTATGATCCTAGAAACCTCTTCCGCACACCCAGTGCAGGCCCCAGTAATCCGCCAGAGGTAAACCCGGCTGCGACGCCCGGAGCTGGGACGCCGGTTCAACCACGGGTGATGAACCTCCTCGAGTGAACACTGATCCACCTCAGTATGTACCAACACCACCTGGTCATTATTCTAACCCGTTGGAGAACATGATCGCTGTGGCGACACGATTGGCAGCTCTCCCGGTGGAGGGCGACTCTCCGACGGTGATCGAAACACGAAGGGTCAGATAACTTCTTCAGACGGCTCTGGCACAGCAGGAGGCATACTCTTATAGTCGAGACATGATTTATTCGACCCCTCGCCCAAGTCGGAGCCCGAGTTATAGCAGGCGTCTGGATTCGGCGGTAGTTTCAAGCAACGCCCGGCGCCGTGACCAGCCGTGCGGGCGAGACCCGGCGCGTGATGGGGCTCCTAACTTGGTTGATCAGGACAGGATACGCCAAGAGGCTGTGCGGGTGGCTCAGCAGGCGATTGAGCAGGCGGCTCAGCGGGCAGCTTACCAGTCTTTTCCGGTTTATCCGACGCCTTCTATTGAGGCAGGTGCGACCACGAGAACGGGAGGTGTCCCTTGCTCAGTACCAGCACTGCGTAATGAGTGTTTTCCCAAGGATTTTAAGGGGCCTCGAAAGGTGCCCAATTACACGGCCGACTTACAGCCTGGTGCATGGATTGAAAGCTATGAGATGGCCATGTAATTGTTGGAGGTCAATGATGTGGCAATGGCCAAGTACTTCACCATGATGCTGGATGGAACGGCCCACACTTGGTTAAAGGGACTGCCACCTAATTCCATTGGTTCCTGGGCCAAGTTAAAGGCCCGGTTTATTCAGAACTTCAAAGACACATGCAAGCAGCCCATGTCGATTGTGTACTTGACTAATTGCAAGAAAGAGGAAGGTGAGTCCACGACCCATTGGGTGCACCGGGTGAAGACCATAATACATTCATCTGATAAGATGGATGCCGGCTCTGCGGTCTTAATGTTGGAGAAAAATTGCCGTTTTGAACCTCTAAAGCAGAAGCTGGGGCGGCTCAAACGCGATTGTAATGACATGGGCCAACTGATGGTGGCTCTAGTCAAATACGCCCACTCTGATAGTACCAAGGATCCCGCGTCTGATGAAGAGAAGACAGGGAAGAGAAAGAAGAACGGCAACGCTAAGGGTCCTCGGCATAACCCGGCGAATCAAGGAGGCAATAATAAACGTAAGGCTGACGGTAGCTCAGAGATTGTGGCTAATGTGTAGGGCAACAATCAACGACGTAAGGGGAGGCCACCTCCTTGGTCTGGCGGGTCAGGTCCCACCCTTGAGCAGTTGCTAAATGAGCCCTGTCCAAGACACGGCACCCGGGAGAAGCCGGCCATGCACCTATGGAAGGACTGTACGATCATGAGGGCTTTCAAGAATTCTAACATGTTCGACGGCAGTCATGGACCCGGCGGCGGTTTTCACGGCCCGGGTGGCGGTTCAAATTCCAACTTTCAGGGCCCTCAAGGTAACCAAGGTGGTTATAATCAGCACTCTGGCCAAGGAGGTCAGCAGCAGCAGCAATCCGGGTATTAGAGTAACCCAAAGCAGCTAAATAGTGGGCAGTATCATGTGTTTACCACCAGTTTATGCAAAAGGGACCAGAAACTTCATAAGAGGGCTGTGAGCGCTGTTGAACCGGCGGTTCCTCGTTATCTGAGATGGTCTGAGCAGCCTATTTTGTGGAGTAGGGAGGATCACCCTCCCCGGGTTGACAATCCGGGTCACTTGGCCTTAGTGGTGGCAACTCAAGTTGGTGGATACAAATTCACAGAAGTGCTCATGGATGGAGGCTGTAGCTTCAACATCCTCTATTATGAGACCTTTCATCGCATGGGATTGACTGATAAAAATCTCAAGACGTCCCACACTGTTTTTCATGGAGTAGTGCCCGGTAAGTCGGCATACCCAGTGGGTAAGATTGAGCTGGAAGTAGCCTTTGGGGATGAGCATGATTCCAGGGCTGATAAGTTAACTTTTGAGGTGGTCAAAATCCGGAGCCCATATCACGCACTGTTTGGACTGCCGGCTTATGCAAAGTTCATGGCACGGCCGTGTTATGTTTACCTGCAGCTCAAGATGTCGGGTCACAAGGGCACCATCACAGTGCATCGGAGTCGGAAGATAGCCTTGGAATGTGAGGAAGGCGATGCTGCTTATGCTGAGTCTGTTTGTGCAACAGAGGAGTTGAAGTTCTACAAGGACAATGTTGACCCGGCGGACATGACGTCTTTGAAGAAGCCAACCACGGAACATGAGCCGGTGATGAAATTTAAGTCGGCCGATGACACCAAACTTGTCGATTTTGTTCCAGGCGACTCATCTAAGCAGTTCAGTGTCAGTGCTAATCTGGATCCTAAATAGGAAAGCGCACTCCTCGAGTTCATCCATGAGAACCGGGACATCTTTGCATGGAAACCTTCTGACATGACGGGGGTACCGAGAGAACTCGCTGAGCCCACTCTTAATATTGATCCAAAATTTAAGCCGGTCAGGCAGTTTCTTCAGCGGTTTAATGAGGAGAGGCGTAAAGCCATTGGTGAGGAGGTGGCCCGGCTCTTGGCGGTCGGGTTTATTGTTGAAGTTTTTCACCCAGAGTGGTTGGCTAACCCGATGCTTGTACTAAAAAAGAACGGCACCTGGCGTATGCGTGTGGATTACACGGGCTTAAACAAGGCTTCTCCGGCCGATCCTTTCGCTCTCCCTCGTATTGATCAAATCATTGATGCTACGACGGGTTGTGAGCGTTTGAGCTTTTTGGATGCTTATTCCGGTTATCGTCAGATCAAGATGGCAGTTAAGGACCAGGAGAAGACGGCTTTCATTACTCCGTTTGGAGCCTTCTGCTATGTATCTATGCCCTTTGGGCTTAAAAGTGCCCAGGCGACTTATCAGCGATGTGTGCGAAGCTGCTCCACGGTCGATTAGGCGCAATGTTCATGCTTATGTGGATGACATTGTGGTGAAGTCCAGAGAGAAGGAGACCTTGATAGACGATCTGAAGGAAACCTTTGATAATCTCCGGGTCTACAAGATGATGCTTAACCCGGCCAAGTGTGTTTTTGGAGTGCCAGCTGGCAAGCTTTTGGGTTTTCTGGTTTCTAACAGAGGCATTGAGGCTAACCCGGATAAGATCAAGGCAATCACCTCTTTGGCTAAGCCGGCGGGTATCAATGATGTTCAGCGTCTGGCGGGTCGTATTACTGCGTTAAGCCGGTTCATAAGCCGGTTAGGTGAGAAGGCCATACCACTGTATCAGATGATGAAGAAGACGGACGACTTTGTCTGGAGTGATGCTGATAACGCTGCCTTTGAAGATTTGAAGAGACAGTTATCTGAGACGCCAGTCCTTGCTGCTCCCATTGATAAGGAGCCCTTATTGCTATATGAGGCTGCTAACACACGTGCTGTCAGTGTTGCCATTGTGTTGGAGCGCAAGGAGGCTGGCAAGGAACATCCGGTTCAACGGCCGGTTTACTACATCAGTGAGGTGCTTATTGAGTCCAAGCAAAGATATCCACATTGGCAGACGCTTGTTTATGGGGTGTTCATGGCAAGCCGGAAGCTTAAGCAATACTTCCAGGGTCACCCCGTCATTGTGGTTAGTTCTGCTCCTTTGGGATATATCATTCAAAATAGAGAAGCCACTGGACGAGTCGCCAAGTGGGCCATTGAACTTGGGCCTCATGGCTTAAAGTATGTGCCACGCACTGCTATTAAGTCTCAAGCACTGATGGACTTCATCAACGATTGGACGGAGCTGCAGATGCCTATAGAAAAGCTGGACAACACATATTGGACTATTCATTTTGATGGGTCCATGCAATTGGAAGGCTCGGGGACTAGAGTTGTCTTAGCTTCCCCTCGAGGTGACAAATTTTGCTATGTACTCCGGTTGATGCTTCCCTGTACTAACAATGCAGCTGAGTATGAGGCCTTGCTCCATGGTCTTCGGATGGCTAAGGAGATGAACTTAAGCCGGGTAAGGTGCTTTGGCGATTCAGATTTGGTGGCTCAACAAGTATCAGGCAAGTGGGATTCCAAGGATCCTCTCATGGCGGCTTATCGCCGTGAAGTTGATGCCATTGCTGGACACTTCAAGGGTTACCAGATGGAACACATTGATCGCAGAAAGAACGAGGCAGCCGATGCTTTAAGCCGGCTGGGGTCTCAGCGTAAGCCGGTGCCACCTAACACTTTTTTGGATGTTCTGCATAACCCTTCTGTCAAATTGCCTACAGAGGAAGACTTGGTTGTTCCTGACCTGGAAGCACAATTGGTGGCGGCTCTTCACGTCATCCCAGATTGGACAGTTCCATATTTGGCTTACATGACCCGGGGCGAGTTACCCGAAGACAAAACCTTGGCTAGGCAGATAACCCAACGGTCTAAGTCAATGACGATTGCCAATGGGGAGTTACATCATGGCAGTGTCACTGGGGCGTTTCAACGTTGTGTCTCTCCTGAGGAGGGTCAAGAAATTCTTCGAGAGATTCATGAAGGAGATTGTGGCCATCATGCCGGTTCAAAATCCCTTGTGGCCAAGGCTTTCCATCATGGATTTTATTGGTGATGGCTCATGCCGACGCAGAAGATCTGGTCATTAAATGTGACAGTTGTCAGAAATTCTCACGAAGGGCTCACATACCGGCTCAAGAATTGAGGATGATTCCAATTACTTGGTCGTTTGCAGTCTGGGGACTTGACATGGTTAGGCCTTTTAAAAGGTCCAAAGATAAAAAGACCCACCTCTGGGTGGCGGTTGACAAATTCACAAAGTGGGTTGAGGCAGAGCTAGTCAGTAAGTGTGATGCAGCCACGGCGGTTCAATTCATGAAAAAGGTGATCTTTCGCTTTGGTTTTCCACATGCCATCATAACTGACAATGGTACTAATCTGTCCAAGGGTGCCATGGAGGAGTTCTATCAACGTGAACATCAGTAGCTCACCCCCAATCCAATGGGCAAGCTGAAAGAGCCAATCAGGAAATCTTGAAAGGCATTAGGCCCTGGCTTATGGTTCCTTTGCAACGGACGTCGGGTTGTTGGGTAGAAGAGTTACCTTCTGTGATATGGAGCATCAATACTACCCCCAACAGGTCTACGGGTTACACGCCTTTCTTCATGGTTTATGGTGCAGAGGCGGTTCTACCTAGTGACATCCGTCATGACTCGCCCCGCGTGGCGGCTTACGTTGAAGCTAATAATGAACAAGCCCGTCAGGATGAACTTGACCTGTTAGATGAGAAGCGCGACTTAGCAGCAGCCCGCTCGGTGATTTACCAACAGGACCTGCGCCGTTATCACAGCCGCCGGGTTAAGTCCAGAACCTTTCAAGAAGGTGACTTGGTGCTCCGGCTCATCCAGGATCAGTCTGATGCGCACAAGCTATCCCCACCTTGGGAAGGACCCTTTGTGGTCAGCAAGAACTTGAACAACGGGTCATACTACCTTATCGATGTTCGAGAGCACAAAGACTCATGTAAGTCGGAGGAGGAGACCCGCCGGCCGTGGAATATTGCTCATCTACGGCCTTGCTACACTTGAGCCACCGGCTCTCATGATGTACATATATTGACGATGTATATATTATGATAAGCAATAAAGCAGGTCCTCTGTCCTTTTCGTCCTTAATGATCATATGTTTTTATTATTCTAATTCTAAAACGACCAATTGGGGGCTGATCGTATTCGAATCTAGCTTAACCCTCTCGGTCCGGCTCATGATCGTATTCTAATCTAGCCGTTAAACCTCATGATCACTAGGGGGCTTCCTGTTCAAACATAGGTCGTATTCGAACCAAAGAGAACACAGCTGTCGGTACCCTTTTGATTGGCACACTGCCAAACCCACTAGGGGGCTTCTTGATCATATCCGAATCATAGCTCAACCCCTTTGGGTCTGACGTTGATTGTATTTGAATCGGCGTCGTTAAAAAAAACTCTCAAGGTCAATTGGGGGCTTCCTGTTCAAACATAGGTCGTATTCGAACCAAAGAGAACATAGCTGTCGGTACCCTCTTGATCGGCGCAATGCCAAAGCCACTGGGGGCTACATGATCATATTTGAATCCTAGCTTAATCCCTTTGGAACTGTTTACTGATCGTATTCGAATCAGAAGCCACAAAATTTTGTCTATTTTGTCTAAAGTTTTTGCAAACAATCGAGTTTGTCTTGAGACTTTTTTATCATATTTGAAGCGTCTAATGAGTGGATTCTATTTAACCCAGCTTGACCTTGGTCAATAAGTCGCCAGCGTATAACAGTCATCATATGTGTGGAAGTGACGGATTCTACAAGATTGGGTTATCACCCTTACTGTTCGGATCACATAAACCGGCAGTACAAATCAAAGGATTGCAGGTATGATACTGTAGTTGTGTTTCAAAGCTATAATTGATAACAGGCTTATCTATGACTCTTTTTCATGTTCCGGGTTTCATGTAAGATATATGACCCGCCCTGCGGTAAGCCGCCATGGGTCTTGTGATTTATTTCTGTATGCAGGACAGTTTAAAAACTTTCTTAAGCATAAGGAAAACAGATGATAAGTATAATACGGGTGAATATAAGATGTCGGCTTAACAGTGTTGAGCACCAAACACATGCATGATGGCACGGAAAAATCAATTTATTTCTACCCTATTACATGACTCCCTGAGTCCAAATGATTAACACTGTTTTTTCAGCAAAACACAAATATGAGCCGCCCGAAGGATCAATTGTTTTGTTGGCCTGAAGCTTCCGGATCATCCCTTTCCGCTCCTCCATCTTGTTCCCTGTCCTGGAAGGTTGATGATGACCAGTCAATGCCACTCAAAGCTTCGAATTCAGCTTCATCATCAATTAATCCGGCCGGGTCAACTTCAGGGGCGGAGGTATGCTTACGAATTGGAGGGATCAGGCTGATCACTTCATAATGTGGCGTTGGAATTCTCCGATTTTCTGCGTCATAACCCGGTTGGTACTTGGTAATATCCGTGTCATTACCAATCAGGGTGGCCACAGGACGTATTTCCTTCACACAAGCGATGAAGTCCTTCTGTTCAAATGATGTGTCGTCCTCCATCAGGCTTGGATATCCAATGGCGATGTCGGTCTGGTCTAGATCTGGTAGCCACGCCTTGGCCCAGCTTAATGCAGCTACGGCTCCGGCTCTCGCAGAAGATCTCCTTAATTCATTGAACCGATGGGGTAGCACAACAAGCCATTTTAGTACATCCGCCAGGAGTCTGGGGATTTCGTTTGACAGGGCAACTGCAGCCAAGGCACGCTGAGATCCGGTATATAGTTGTTCCACGAGTGTGTAAACCGCCTTCAGCTTCACCAACATGTTCTGGTTAAGGTTGGAGCTCCTGGGCCCTGTATAGCAATATAAGTTGAGTTAATTACAAATTCATATGATCATTAGAAACGTTCAATATGTAACATTGTGAAAGTGTGTTATATCGACTAGAGGGGGGTGAATAGGCGATTTTTATGAATTCTTCAATGAGGAATTATTCGGTGAGGAAATTCTTAAGTGAAGAACTACTTGCAGCAGAATAAGTACTCAGAAGTAAGCATAAGAGAATGCGGGCATGGTCATCATGATGAAATGAAGACAATCAAAGAGTACAGAAAGCGTAAACACAGGAGAGCACAAGATGAAGACAAACAGACTGAAGAAATTGAACTGAGGAAATTGAGAAAGTCTTCAAACACAGATATGAACGAACACTCAACACAGTAATGAGGAAATGAAAGAGTTGAGGAAATAGAACCAGTTAGGTTGGTGAAGACAATGATTTGGTAGACCAGTTCCAACTGCTGTCTTAGTTGTACGTCTGGTTGGAGCGGCTGAGTATTTAAACTCGATGACACACAGTCCCGGACACCCGATCGTTGAGCACGCAGCTCGGGACACCAAGTCCTCACCGTATTCTCTTGAACTAAGGTCACAGCACCTCGCCCAATCACTCGTGGTAAGTCTTCAGTGACTTCCAAACCTTCACAGACTTGGTCACTCGGCGACCACAATTCCTCTTGGATGCTCTAGACCATGACGCCTAACCGTCTGGAAGAAGCACAGTCTTCAAAGGTAACAAGCGTCGGATCCACGCAGGATCAATCTCTTGATGATGCTCAATCACTTTAGGTTTGTAGGGTTTGGTTTTGGGTTTTCCTCACTCGATGATTTTCGCTCAAAGTCCTCGGAGGATGGGTTGCTCTCAAATGACAAGTGTCAAGTTCTCTCGAGCAGCCAACCAGCTAGTGGTTGTAGGAGGTGGCTATTTATAGCCTAGGAGCAGCCCGACATGATAAGACATAAATGCCCTTCAATGATATGACCGTTAGGTGGATAAGATATTTTGGGACAGTGGCGCGAAGACAACAACGGTCGGAAATTTGACTCTCAAATTCCTCGGGGCTATCATGTTCCTCATGTGTAGGCAATCCAGATGGCGAATTCCTAACTCCTCGGTCAGAACAAATTCTCGGTGACCAAAAGAACTTCGTCTCTATCATCAAGAAATTGGTCGAGCTGTATGAGATTTCCAAAGGCTTCACTCAAGGGATTGGTAGGTGTAGGATTTTGAGTTGAGCATCACATGGAAATTTTTCCTTAGTATTTCCTCGACCCCTTTAACGAAGACGGTGTTTCCTATGACTCAAGAAAGAGAAAACGAAACTATGAAAACAAAAGTCTTCACGCTTCATGTTCCTCAAATGAATACCAAGTCTTCAAGGTCACACCAATTTCTTCACTTTCAAAGTCTTGAGCGTCTTCGAATATCAAAGTCTTGATCGAAGAACTTCAATTTTAGGGTCGACTTTCTCTGTAAATATCAAACTCCTCATAGACTTATAGACCTGTGTACACTCATAAACACATTAGTCCCTTAACCTATAAGTCTTCAATACACCAAAATCACTAAGGGCACTAGATGCACTTACAATCTCCCCTTTTGGTGATTGATGACAATATAGGTTAAGTTTTCAACGGGGATAAACATATGAAGTGTAAATACTGATATTGAGGAATTTGATTGCAAGATATAGAAGAACTCCCCCTGAAGATGTGCATAGTGAGGAATTTTGCTTTTAAGGCATTGCACATTTGAAGAGTTGAATCATGGAGATCTCCCCCTATATCTTGTAATTCATACACGCATTTGACATATAATATGAAGAATTTGAAATGCATGATGAAATATGGTGACTGATGTAGTTCAGCATGCGTGTATTAACATATAATGAGGAATAAGCATGCAGAGGAACACATCAAAAGTATCAGATCACCATCGGGTTTAAGATTACAACTCGATCCAATAAAGTTTCAGAAGAACGAGAGTTGTAACTTAGCAAAAAAATGTTGTATATGGGCGTAAAAATAGACCCGCTTAAAGACTAACTCAAATTTCTCCCCATTTGTCATCAAATGGCCAAAAGGATTGAAACTGAGGACTAACGCCCCTGAAGAATTTCAAGTTGATGGAGGAGCGTCAGCGTTGTCAGGGTCGGTTGTCGTAGTAGGGCTTGCTGCAGTGTCGTCCAAGTCTTCATTTTCATCTGTGTCACGCGATGAAGAATAGGAGCTGGCCACAAAGGAAGGAACCTTGACCTTCTTGAATTTCTTCGGCGGAGGTGCAGACCAGTCAAATTCTTCCTTGAGACCCATTGTCTTCAGTTCTTCTGCGCTGTAGACATTAGAAAGAACAGCCCAGGTGCAGTTGAAGGTTTCATGGAGGTAGTATTGGTTTTTCTTCACTGCATTGTGTGTTGAGGTCATGTTGTGAAGAATTGAACCAAACTGATGCTTGACCCATTTATTATTGCGATCAACCTTCTGATGAAGACTGAGGAGTAGCTCACGATCAGTCATCACCCTGGGTGCTGTGGCTTGAGGATTTTGCTTGGCTGAGGTATTGACGGCAGTGTCATGTGTGGCAGAGTCATCATTGGTGGAGTAGGATGCAGCTTTGTGAAATTGACCATCCAATGGACGAATGCCTTCATCTATCACAACAGTTGCCTTGCCCTTCTCATCAGCTGAGGAAAATGTCCGTTTGAGGACTTCAATTGGAGGCAAGTAGCTGCAGTGGTTCAGAGTATCAGCCTTGTAATTGAGTGAAGACCTTGTCCTGATGAACCTCATAATCCATGGTGCATAAGGCTTCAGCTCAAAAGGTGACATAGCAATATTTGCCAGAGTCCTCATGAAGAAATCATGGAAGTTGACGGGAACGCCATGAATGATATTGAAAAGCATATTCTTCATGATGCCAACGACTTCTTCATCGTTTGAGTCATGGCCTTTGATAGGACTCATTGTATTCGTCAGAATACGATAGACAGTCCGAGGCACATATAGTAATTCCTTAACGAAGAATTTGGTTTGAGGGGCTTGCCCTGGCTTCAAAGGTTTCATCAGCACTTGCATGTAGTGATTTGAAAGCTCAGGTTCGTTGTAGATGCAACGAGCACCATCAAGGGGAGGACTGAGTGGGATGGCACGAAGCATTTCAGTTGCTGGTGCCTTGTAGTGAGTATTTTCTGTCATCCAGTCCAATACCCATGAGTTCACATCTTAAGAATCTCCGGTGATGTGCAGCGTCGCATAGAATTGAAGAATGAGTTCTTCATTCCAATCACAGATGTCAAGCAGAAATTCAGCAATCTCGCATCATGAAGAACACCGAGGACTGGCTCAAGCCCGGCAGAGATTCCATGTCCACATGAGGAATATGTGCATGATCAAGACTTTGTCTTTGTTGAATAGCACAGAGGAATAGAAGTTGGCTTGACTAGCAGTCCAGAAATGCCTCTTCCTTATGCGAGCAGAGTCATATGGGTTGTAGTCAGTGAAGAATACATGCTCGCCGAAGAAATCTTCAGCCTTGAACTTTTGCTTCGTTGAGAATGGATTCTTTGGCTTTGGCACTGGAGTGTCAGTGAGTTGCATCACGACCTCAGGAATCGCAATCTCAGGTTCTTCAGGCTGAGGAATTTCTAGTTCCTCTTCAGTTGCAGTCTGCGTGTTCATAGGATCAGCAACAGCAGGTTCTTCAGCACTAGTGGCTGTAATTTCTTCATGCACGGATGAGTTGGGATGAGTTTCTTCAGAGCCCATTTGAACCATTGGTGCAGGGGACTGAGGAATTTGTTGTATTGGAGTGAAGAGTGGGGAATTTGGATGCTGACTGTCCCAAAAGTCATCGTTCATCACTGGTGTTGTGCTTCCAATATCCACATCTTCATCGATTTCTTCAACGCCAGCCTCTTCAGCTGTGAACTAAGGCATTGGCAAAGAAATGATTGGTGTTGAAGGGATTGCATCCACTTCAATTTCTTCATCAATCTGCTCTGACGAAGTAGCAGAATGATTTTCTTCATCAAATCCGCTTGGGATCTCATACTCTTCACCAAAAGGAACAAGGTCCTTTGATGGAATGGAGGAAATTGGAACATCATCGATTGGATTTTCAAAAGAGCTTGTCATAGGCTTCATTTTCTTCGGGGCTGAAGAATTTGAAGCAGCTGATGCTTTCCTTTTCTTCACTGCAGCTCGCTCTGTAGCCTTGGTCTTCTTCACATCAGATGCAGATGGAAGGATTGGAGTTGGTGTAGGTGCGGGAGGAGCTGAGGAATCTGGTTGAATTTCCTTAGGCGAATCGATCAAGGTTCTCGACTTCTTCGATTTCTTCAGCGCACCACTAGTGGATGCCCTGGCAATTTCTTCAGCGGCTGGAATGGAGTCATCAGCCCTGGAACTAGCATTTTCTTCAGCAGCCTGAACTTCATCAGCGGTGCTGGCGTGTTCTTCAGTCGGCTGAGCAGAAGCTCCAGCCTGAGCAATTTCTTGTTGCGTTGGGGCTGCAACATTTGTGAACTTCTCCGTCAGTTTCACAAACCTGACTTTGGCTCCTTTACAGTCTGCATAGTATGAGTCAAATTTGTCACTGAGGGCTTTGATGTCAGCCTACATCTTGACAAGTTCTTCAGTTGTCATCTTGACAACATTTTTCTTCAGCAGTTTCTCTTTTCTGTACTGTGATTTCTTGATTTCTCTGGCCTTATCATATTTCCATTTCTCCTCTTGGATGAAATGAGTCAGCATGTGACTTTGGCCAGGCGTCAAATTGAAGTCAGGAATAGGTGTGTTTGGGTCCTTGTGCCAGAGATCAATGTAGTCTAGGATCGCTCTTGGATCCAACAGAAGCGGCACAGGTGTGCCTTTGGCTCTAGCGGCCCTTACTTGCCTATCTCTGATGATTTCCGCAAGTTCATCATCATCAGCCTCATCATCTTCAGGTGGCTCTTGGAAGGCGACCTGTTTCTTCTTGGGACTTGGCCGAGGACCTCGTCCAGCTGTTGCCTTAGTCTTCAGCAGAGTTAGGCCAGATGAAGAATTTGGCGCAACTGAGGAACTTGCTGAGACACCAGAGGCAACTGAGATTCCTGCGGTCCTTTGGCACGAGGCCAGATGCACAGGTGCTGAGGACTTTGTCGGAACTGCTGAGGACTTTGTAGGAACTGCTGAGGATTTGGGAGGAGCAGGAGAAGCATGAGGAACTGGCCGTGAGGGCATTGAAGATTCTGGCCGTGAGGGCATTGCTGAGGATTTTGGCCGTGAGGGCACTGTTGGTGAAGCACTTGGCTTGTGCGCTGGCTTCTTTGCCATAGATTTTCTTGGCTTGACAGCAGCCTCAGTGGCAGCAGCAGTAGCAGAGTCCTCAATTAATTTCCTCACTGCCTCCTTGGCTTGTCTCGCCAACTTGGCTTGGCGCTTGGCCCATTCTTCAGGAAAATCCTCACCACGCTTGATGCTGGTGGGGTCAGCTTCTTGGCCAGGTGCCAATGGAGCTCTTGGGCATGGAGGATTGAGAGCGAATTTCTTCATGTACTTTGGAGTAACATATCTGTACTCCCTCCATTCCCTTGCCCATCTCCTTTCAATCCTTTGAATGCGCACCTTGCGCTGATTTTTGTTTTCTTTGCCAAACTTGGCTTCGTTAGGCGTGCAATAATCAGCATAGATGTCCTCAGGAATCTCAAACGCAGTCATGACCTCAGGCCTCTTTCCTCTTTTCTGTGTCTTCTTTCCTTCTGCCATATTCTTCAGCTGAGGAATTTGAACAATCGAATTCTCTGAAGAAGTATGCAACTTTTCTTTGAGGAACGCTGCAAATGAGTTAAGTTGATGAGAACCTAGTGATTCAGAAGCGGACATGAGTACCTGTGAATAGAGTATAGTTGTGAGGAATTTGGAGAGGTCATATGCGTTCTCAGAATGTTTTTCAAAAAGAACTAGTTTGAGGAATCTGACCAGATGAGCCTTGAAGAATTTCACTAAGCGATCTTTGTCTTAGGTTCCAGAGTTGTATAGATCGAGCATCCACACAATTGAGGAATCTTGAAGAAAAATCATTGCTTAGAGAAACGAATCAAGAGCATATTTCGTTTGAGGTGTTCATATGTGTGAAGATTTGAAGAATAAACACCTTTGAAGATTTTCAGGAAGGTTTGAGAATCAAAGCGAGTAATAAAAGTAACTTTTAATTACCCGAACTGAAGAACATGACGAACTGAGAAGTGTAGATTAGAAGTTCGTCAGTTAAGATCTCCCACGCCCTAACTCGACGGAGGAAGACAACTACGGCGGCGGCGGAGTGAAGATTTCCGCGGTCGGCGCGAGTACGACGGCGACGAGGTCGAGGCAGTGAAGCTCTTCCTCACTGGCGACGATGGAGTAGCGGTGGTGCTAGGGTTTGAGAAGCTCGAACGAGAGAGAGAGAGTGGTCGAGCGGAGTAAAGGAAGTGAGGAAGGGGAGAGGGGGTATATATAGCCACGGTGAAAAACCGTTCGCCCAAAGATTTTGGACGAACGTGCCCCTGACCCTTCTCATTCGCTTGACATGTGTCACCCACGTACTGAAAAGTGGAGATTGTGTTAGATCGTGGGTGAATGGATAAGTTTAACGTGGGATGCGGAACGGTTTGAGCGGCAAAGCCAAAAATTTGGATAAGATAAGTTAAAAGTTCCGTTCGCAATTTCTTCAGCTGACAAGGACACAGTGAAGATTTTGAACGAGTTTCAAATAGAACGCACATGAAGAATTTGTGAATAGATTGGGTTGAGTATAGCATAGAGGGGGAAGGGTCCGATCACATTCACTTAGCAGAAAAAGCAACTTGAATAAATAGCCATAAGTGAATGCTGTAGAGGACATAAAACCATATATATATATATAGTCAATGAAGAAAGACAACGGAAACAGTGAAGATTTTGCAAAGTTGAAGAATTTGAAAAACTGAAGACTTTCAAAACTGAGAAAAAAACTCAAATTGAAGATTTTCAATTTTGGTGGTGGCGTGACCCACCGTATAAGAATGATGATTTCAGACACCGGGTACAATTGTCGAGGGTTCGAGAATCAAATTCTTCATTAATTTCTTCACACTTACAGTGTTATTCTTCATTGATTGAAGAAAAACGTTTCTTCATGTGTTGCACATCTAAGTCATCAATTTGGCATAAGTGTCAGGATGTGTGTCCTTTTCAAAGAACATTCGGAGATTCTAAGATATTTAGCTCACACCGCAACTTGATAAATCTATTCTCATCCAAGGGCTTTGTGAAGATATCGGCTAGCTGTTCTTCAGTCTTCACATGATCGATGGAGATGTCGCCCTTCAACACATGATCACGAAGAAAATGATGACGAATCTGAATGTGCTTTGTCTTCGAGTGTTGAACTGGGTTGTGAGCAATCTTGATGGCACTCTCATTGTCACAGTAGAGAGGCACATTCTTCACATTGATGCCGTAGTCCTTGAGAGTTTGCTTCATCCACAACAATTGAGCACAACAAGAGCCAGCAGCAATGTACTCAACTTCCGCAGTAGATAGTGTTACATAGTTCTGTTTCTTCGAGGACCAACAGACCAAAGATCGTCCGAGGAAATGACAAGTACCAGATGTTGACTTGCGGTCCACACGATCACCAAAGATAGTCGAGTCGAATATCCAATGAGATCAAACGTAGAGCCCTTGGGGTACCATAATCCTAGTGTTGGTGTGTGAGCTAGATATCGAAGAATATGCTTCACAGCCTTATGGTGTGATTCCTTCGGTGTAGCTTGAAATCGGGCACACATGCAAACACTAAGCATTATATCTGGCCTAGATGCACATAAGTACAATAGAGAACCAATCATGGAGCGGTATACCTTGTGATCGAAGTCAATACCATTTTCATCAGTGCATAGATGGCCATTTGTGGGCATAGGAATTTTGACGCCTTTGCAATCTTGCATGCCGAATTTCTTCAGAACATCTTTGAGGTATTTCTCCTGAGATATGAATATGCCATTGTGTTGTTGACGAATTTGAAGACCTAAGAAGAATTTCAATTCTCCCATCATAGACATTTGATATTCTTCACTCATCATATAGGCAAATTCATCACTATAACGTTGGTCAGTACAGCCAAAGATAATATCATCAACATATATTTGGCACACAAACAGTTCACCATCATATGATTTAGTAAAGAGAGTAGGGTCGAGTGAACCGGGTGTGAAGCCATTCTTCACGAAGAATTCCTTCAATGTATCATACCACGCCCGTGGGGCCTGTTTGAGGCCATAGAGGGCCTTGTTGAGTCTGAAGACTTTGTCGGGATTCTTTGGATCTTCAAAACCTCGGGGTTGAGCAACATATACTTCTTCCTCAAGCTTACCATTGAGGAATGCACTTTTCACATCCATTTGATATAAAGTGATATTATGATGGTTAGCATAAGCAAGTAATATGGGAATAGCCTCAAGTCTAGCAATAGGTGCACAAGTTTCATCGAAATCAATTCCTTCAACCTGTGTGTAGCCTTGAGCTACAAGTCGTGCCTTATTCCTCACCACGTGGCCATTTTCATCTTGCTTGTTGCGTTAGATCCACTTTGTGCCAATGATATTATGCTTGCGAGGATCTGGACGTTTGACCAGTCCCCAGACATTGTTGAGCTCGAACTGATGTAATTCTTCTTGCATTGCCTGAACCCACTCAGGCTCCAGAAATGCTTCATCTACCTTAGTGGGCTCTGTGATGGAGACAAAAGCATAGTGCCCACAAAAGTTAGATAAATGTGAAGCTTTTGAGTGTGTGAGAGGACCTGGTGCTTCAATGTCATCGATGATCTTGTCAACTTGCACTTCTTTTGCAACGCGAGGATGAGCTGGTTGTCGTCGAGGATTTTGATCAGCATTTTCTTGAGCACCATTTTCTTCAAAGATTATCTTCAGTTGCATCACTCGATGTTCTTCACGTCAGGAATGAATTCTTCAGCAGATTCTTCAAGAGGAATGACATCCTCGGTTGCCTTGAACTTGATAGATTCCTCGGTGCTGGTTCATCTAACACGAAGGTAGGTGCTCTCTTTGCGAGCCATTAGTTTCATTGAACCGCGCATCTACATGATCAACAATCTTGTGAAGAGCGATGTTGAAGACTCAGAGGTGTGCGTAGTCCTTTCCATAACCAAGCATAAAACCTTCATGTGCTTTGGTGCAAATTTAGCATTGTGATGAGGATCTCTAATCAAGCATTTAGCATCAAGACTTTGAAATAACTCACATTGGGTTTCTTGTCGTTGAGGAGTTCATAGGCAGTCTTCTTGAAGAATTTGTGAAGATATACTATGTTGATGATGTGGCACGCGGTATCAATTGCATCAATCCAAAAACGACGAGGCGTTTTGTATTCATCAAGCATAGTGCGAGCCATCTCAACAAGAGTTCTGTTCTTGCGCCCACGACGCCATTTCTTTGAGGAGTATAGGGAGCAGATAACTCATGAGTAATACCAAGTTCATCAAGATAGTCATCAAGACCGAATTCTTGAACTCAGTTCCATTGTCACTCTGATGTGCCTGATCTTCACACCAAAGTTGGTTGAAGCCCTCGAGGAAAATCGCTTGAAGACTTCCTGCACTTCATGTTTGTAAGTAACAATGTGTACCCATGTATAACGAGAGTAATCATCAACAATAACAAAGCCATATAGAGATGCATCATTAGTGACTGCTGAGTAATGATTAGGACCAAAGAGGTCCATGTGAAGCAATTCGAATGGACGAGTAGTGGTCATGATAGTCTTCGTTGGATGCTTGGCCTTGGTCATTTTTCCAGCTTCACGGGCTCCACACAAGTGATCCTTGAGGAATTTGACATTCTCAATGCCAATGACATGCTTCTTCTTCAAGCGTGCAGTAAATTCCTCATGCCTGCATGACCAAGTCGCCGATGCCATAGCCAGCCTTCTGAAGCTTTTGCAAGTAGACACACGGCTGGTTGTGGTCCTGTAGAGAAATCAACAATATACAAGTCTCCTCTCCTAAAGCCTTCGAAGACTTTGGAATTGTTAGCTTCCATGATCACAACACAACAATACTTGCCAAAGACAACAACCATATCAAGATCACAAAGCATTGAGATCGACATGAGGTTGTATCCTAAGGACTCAACAAGCATGACTTTGTCCATGTGTATGTCCTTAGAGATCGCAACCTTACCAAGACCCAATACCGACTTTTGCCTTTGTCAAAAAGATGATATGCTTCAGATGTGACGGTGATAAGGAGCATCCATCAATAGATTCTTGTCACCAATCATGTGATTTGTACATCCACTATCGAGGACCCACTCATTGGCTTTGGGTTGATCATCCTGCAGATGAATTAGTGCAACTTACGATCTCATATACTTCATCGAGTGAAGAATATGATATCAATTTCATCGATGAATTTCATCAGCAAAGATAACAGATAAGCAAGATGAGGACGTGTGAAATGAAAGTTCATTTCTTCATGATTAGCTGCGTCCTTTCGTGCATTTTTCAGGCCCCAAGAAATTCTTCAGACGTTAAAGCACGCCTGGAGACCTGACCATGAGAAGAGATTAGTTCTTTTCTTCACCACCCACATCGAAGGGGTGGCAAAGAGTTCATCACTCACGAGCTCCATATGAGAATGGTGGCATAGAGGCCAATCCATTTCGTTTCACATAAGAGGGGTTAGGGTAAGCATATGAATAAGCAGAGAAATTCTTCGAGGACTTATGAACATATTGGTTTGAAGAATAATGCACATATTCATAGCCCTTAGCTCTACCCTGCGAAACAGAGTTGTTAGCACGATGATAATCATATGAGGACTTTGATCCATGTGAGGAATTTGGTCCGTATGAGGACTTGGATCCATATGAAGAATTTGGTCCATATGAAGAGTTTGATCTGGGGTTCCTATTCTTCACAGGTGGTGTCATGAGGACATTCACCTGAAGACTTTCAAGGCACTTCTTGGGAACCCAGATTTTCTTCATAGGGGAACCGTTCCTGCAGTTAGTGCCAACATATCTAGCAAATAATTCACCATTCTGATTTTGGAACAGTTTATAGTTGGAGTCAAATGACTCATCAGTAGAATTAGGAGATTCACATGTAAAGCCAGATAAGTTAGATGGATCAACTAGAGGTCCCTTTGCAGCAACCCATGAGGTTTTGGGGTACCGCTCAGGCTTCCAATATGTTCCATCAGCATTGAGTTTCCTCTCAAAGGAAATACCCTCTTTCCTAGGGTTCTGTTGAGGATCTACTTTTAAGCACATCACAAAGAGTCTGATGCCCTTTGAGGCTTTTGTACATGCTGTCATGTACAATTCCTTCAGCCCTGCATCGTCGGTGATACTAGCAATGTCCTCGATGAGGAATTAGTGATAGCAGAGGCAGGTGAAGAATTTGTAACAGTTGAAGCATTTGAACATTCGGTGAAGAATTAGCGATTCACGCTCAATGCACTTTAAGCATGGAGGAACAAATTCTTCCTGAGAAGCGCTGATTTGTTGAGCAAGTAATGAATCGCGCTCCTTCTGAAGATCTTCATAACTCACTCTTAGCTTCTCAAGATCTTGCTTTCTTTGAAGAAATTCATAAGAAAGTTTCTCATGATCAGACAAGAGAGTGTTATGATGACCTTGAAGGCTGTCAAACCTAGACTGAAGTCTCTGAAGATTTTCAGTCAGGGCTTTAGTGCGATCCATTTATTCACCCAACATATCATCAATTTTATCTAGCATGTTTTGAACCTTTTCAAAAGCCCTTTGTTGTTTTACAACAATCTTAGCAAGTTTTGAGTAGCTGGGCTTGAGATCTTCATCAGATTCATTTTCACTAGATTCAGAGGAGGTATATTTGAGTACCTTGGCACCCTTTGCCATGAAGCAATAGGTGGGAGCGTAGTCATCACTATCTTCATCAGCTTTGTTGGTGAGGTCATTTTCTTCAGAGTAGAAGATGGACTTGTCGATTTAAAGCGATGAGAGCCAGACTCGCCACACCAGACTCGGATTCTTCTGATGCCTCCTCTTCCTCATGTTCCTCAGATTCAGCTTCAGAGTCCATTTCCTTGCCAATGAATGCCCGAGCCTTCTTGGAGCTGCTCTTCTTGTGAGAAGAAGACTTTGAGGATTTTGATGATGAAGATTTTGACGATTTCTTCTTCTTCTTAGCGTCATCAGAACTGTAATCCTTGTATTTCTTCTTCTTTAATTCCTTTTCCCACTGAGGACAATCTTGAATGTAGTGACCAGGTTTCTTGCATTTGTGGCATAGTCTTCTCTTATAGTCACTGGATGAGGAATCACTGCTCCTTGAGGATTTTCCAAAGCGACCACGTCTTGAGAACTTCTGGAATTTCTTCACGAGTAGTGCTAGCTCCTGGCTCAATTCTTCAGGATCTCCAAGGCTACTACCAGAGTCTTCACAATCAGATTCAGACATAGCCTTGACCTTCAGGGCACGTGATTTTCCATAGCTAGAACCATAGAGATCTCTCTTTTCAGCAAGCTGGAACTCATGAGTATTTAGCCTCTTGAGGATATTAGCTGGATCAAGTGACTTGTAGTCAAGACGCTCTTGTATCATCGGTGCTGAGTATCAAATGAGGAATCAAGCGATCTCAACAATTTCTTCACCACCTCATGGTCGGTGATGTCAAGGGCACCAAGCGCTTGAAGCTCATTTGAGATGTCGTGAGGCGATCAAGGTTTGTTGAACATTTTCATTGTCGAGTCTTTTGAAGCAGTTGAAGAGATTTCGAAGAACATCAACTCGAGAGTCACGCTGAGTTGAGACTCCTTCATTTACTTTGGACAGCCTGTCCCAGATGAGCTTAGCAGTTTCCAAAGCACTCACTCTTCCATATTGTCCTTTGCTCAGATGGCCACATATGATATTCTTCGCTTGAGAATCGAGTTGCTTGAATCTCTTCACATCGGCAGTGTTCAGTGAGGGTGAGACAGAGGGAACACCATTTTCCACAACATACCGTAGATCATTCTCATTGCCTCAAGATGCATTCGCATCTTGTTCTTCGAAGAGGGGTAGTCCGTCCCATCAAAGGTAGGACACCCAGCTGAGACCTTGATCATACCTGCGGTCGACATAACTAAAACTCCAGGTGGTTAAACCAAAATCACACAGAACAAGGGAGTACCTTGCTCTGATACCAATTGAAAGTGCGTTATATCGACTAGAGGGGGTGAATAGGCGATTTTATGAATTCTTCAATGAGGAATTATCCGTGAGGAAATTCCTAAGTGAAGAACTACTTGCAGCGGAATAAGCACTCGAAGTAAGCATAAGAGAATGCGGCATGGTCATCATGATGAAATGAAGACAATCAAAGAGTACGTAAAGCGTAAACACAGATAGCACAAGATGAAGACAAACAGATCAAGAAATTGAACTGAGAAAATTGAGAAAGTCTTCACCAAAGTCTTCAAACACAGATATGAATGAACACTCAACACAAGAATGAGGAAATGAAAGAGTTGAGGAAATAGAACCAGTTAGGTTGGTGAAGACAATGATTTGGTAGACCAGTTCCAACTGCTGTCTCAGTTGTACGTCTGGTTGGAGCGGCTGAGTATTTAAACTCGATGACACACAGTCCCGGACACCCAGTCATTGAGCACGCAGCTCAGGACACCAAGTCCTCACCGTATTCTCCTTGAACTAAGGTCACACAGACCTCGTCCAATCACTCATGGTAAGTCTTCAGGTGACTTCCAAACCTTCACAGACTTGGTCACTCGGTGATCCACAATTCCTCTTGGATGCTCTAGACCATGACGCCTAACCGTCTGGAAGAAGCACAATCTTCAAAGGTAACAAGCGTCGGATCCATGCAGGATCAATCTCTTGATGATGCTCAATCACTTTGGGTTTGTAGGGTTTGGTTTTGGGTTTTCCTCACTCGATGATTTTCGCTCAAAGTCCTCGGAGGATGGGTTGCTCTCAAATGACAAGTGTCAAGTTCTCTCGGAGCAGCCAACCAGCTAGTGGTTGTAGGGGTGGCTATTTATAGCCTAGGAGCAGACCGACATGATAAGACATAAATGCCCTTCAATGATATGACCGTTAGGTGGATAAGATATTTTGGGACAGGTGCCAAGAAGACAACAACGGTCGGAAATTTGACTCTCAAATTCCTCGGGGCTATCATGTTCCTCTTTGTGTAGGCAATCCGACTGGCGAATTCCTAACTCCTCGGTCAGAACAAATTCTCGGTGACCAAAAGAACTTCGTCTCTATCATCAAGAAATTGGTGAGCTGTATGAGATTTCCAAAGGCTTCACTCAAGGGATTGGTAGGTGTAGGATTTTGAGTTGAGCATCACATGGAAATTTTTCCTTAGTATTTCCTCGACCCCCTTTAACGAAGACGGTGTTTCCTATGACTCAATAAAGAGAAAACGAAACTACGAAAACAAAAGTCTTCACGCTTCATGTTCCTCAAATGAATACCAAGTCTTCAAGGTCACACCAATTTCTTCACTTTCAAAGTCTTCGAATGTCTTCGAATATCAAAGTCTTGATCGAAGAACTTCATTTTTAGGGTCGACTTTCTCAGTAAATATCAAACTCCTCATAGACTTATAGACCTGTGTACACTCATAAACACATTAGTCCCTTAACCTATAAGTCTTAAATACACCAAAATCACTAAGGGGCACTAGATGCACTTACACATTGGCATGGCGACTTACCAAAAATTGCGGAGACCATCTGAGATACACAGTGTTTTAAGCCGGATAATTCAGTGGTTACCTCTTCAAGCGCTTTTTCCGCTGCTTCAGCTCGTTGGGTTAAGGCAATTTTTTAGTCAGCCCAGGCCTTCTTTTCAACTTCAAATTCGGATTTCAATTTCTCTTGTTCAGATATACTGAATTCAAGTTTGGAATTAGCCTTCTGAGTTTCAGTCTCTTGGGCCTCCAGGCGGCTCTTCAGTGCAGACAGTTATGATTGAAGTTGAGCAGTCATGGCTTGCACAAATACCGGGTCAAAAATCATGAATATTAGCATACAGTATTAAGTCCCAAGTCTTTTGCAAGCAACAACACTTGGCACTTGGGGTCTAATGTCTAATGAAGGTTTTATCTAACTGGCGGTTTATGAGACTAAGTCCCAAGCACTTTGCAAGCAAGAATACTTGGCACTTGGGGGCTAATGCATATTGCTGTTCAATCTACACAAGGAGTATATTCTGCATAAGCATGGGAAAGACCGACTCATTTATATTAATTAAACCGGCCTTTGGGGGCTACAGGATAAGCCGGATTTTTTACAGTTGTGATCAAAGGATATTACTAATGTTTATACGTCCGTTTTAAGTCTACGACATATTCATCATAAGCAATAGACTTGTGGGCTGGCATAGTAAGGATAAATCAGTCAAGCGAGAGAGTTTATACCTCAAATTTCTAATGCATTTGTTTCACCATATCAACTTCAAGGTCACGGCTGCGTGCACTTGGCTAAGATATCCAGAAAGAACTTCCCCAATACTCATGTGAGTATAATCAGCAATGTCAAATCTGGCCTTACGGCGTTCCAGGTGTTCTTCTTTGGCCGAACACTTGGCTAGCGCAGTAGGTCTCCCCAGCTCAGTATAGTCAGTTTTAGTGATCTCCACATCATCATCTTTGGGGTCGTCTGTTTTAGCCGGGCTAGAGATATCAGGATTTTCATAGACCTCGGCGGCTTGATCAGCAGGCGGGCCAGTAGTTGATGTTGGCATGTCATGCGCCGGTTCAAGTGGCGGCTCAGGAACAGAGGCCTCAGGTGCGGTTGTTTGGAGTCCCGGCTCTTTGAAGGATGGCTCTTCGGCCGGCTTACTCTTCTTCGCCTTCTTGCTGGGTTTTGCTTTTCCACTGCATAAAGATTAAAATATCAGTACAAATATAAAGAATTTAAATGAATACAGGATAAGTAAGTTGTCCTACCCTGGAGCGGTTTTAAAAGCCGGCATATTGGACTGGAGTGAGTCGCCGGAGGAAGGTGAAATTTCCTGGTAATTCAAGTTAGAAGAGTTGAGTGGTTGATGAATCACTCCCGCCAAAGGATAAAAAGGAATTAAGTCGGAAGTGACCTCATTCTGGCGCTTCTTTGGTGTATTAGGTAAACCGGAAGAGAGTTCTGCGTCCTTGCTGGTCCTGGTCTGCCTCCAGTTCTCATGAATCTATCGCTTCAAAAGAAATTGAGGATCTTGATAAGCTAAAGGGTGTGAAAATCTTACTTTCCGGGTTACTCTTCGGATTTTCTGTCTTGGCAAAGGCTTGGAGTCGGAGGAAATAATAGTTACCTCTTCATCTACTCCGTGACTCATTCTTGTGTCCTCCTGATGATAATCCGTGTCAATAAGGTGGTTAAAAAAGGAGCCTAGGGAGTCAAGAGCTACCTCCGACTCAGAGGTATCTTCTAAATGAAGCAAATTCGAGGTGCTGGTCTTGTTCCCTTTCTTCTTGGCGGCGGCTTTCCTGGCGGCTTTCTTGGCCTTCCTGGCTTTCTTTGCAGCTTCATGGTCGTACTTTGCTTTCCAAAATTGATCATTAGCCTGTGAAAAACAGCGAGAGTCTAAATAAAGACAAAACCTTAAGGGTGAAAGTAAGAATAATCAAGTTTGGCGGCTTACCACTTGAGCCGGGTTAGCTTTGCAAAAAGGACTTGAGCAAAACTTGCCACAATCTGCTAGGCTCTCGTTCAAGAGCGACTTTGTCGTATCATCAATGACATCTTCAGGTAAATCGATAGAAATGTGCCGTAGAGAATCATTTTTCTCACCGGAATAGGTGCACATCAAACCAGAACGGCGACTTAATGGAATGATCCGCCAAGCAACCCAGACCCGGACCAAATCGATGCCACTCAAACCATTCCGCAAAAGAGCCTTGACTTGGGTCATTGTCGGTGTCAAAACCGGCGGATCTCGGGTAGGGGGTCCCGAACTGTGCGTCTAGGCGGATGGTAACAGGAGACAAGGGACACGATGTTTTTACCTGTGTTGGGCCCTCTCGATGGAGGTAATACCCTACCCTGCTTGATTAATATTGATGATATGGGTAGTACAAGAGTAGATCTACCACGAGATCGAGAGGCTAAACCTAGAAGCTAGCCTATGGTATGATTGTTGTTCGTCCCACGGACTAAAACCCTTCAGCTTTATATAGACACCAAATAGGGTTAGGGTTACAGAGTCGGTTACAATGGTAGGAGATCTTCATATCCGTATCGCCAAGCTTGCCTTCCACGCCAAGGAAAGTCCTATCCGCACACGGACGAAGTCTTCAATCTTGTATCTTCATAGTCTAGCAGTCCGCCAAAGATGATAGTTCGCTATCCGGACACCCCTAGTCCAGACTCCTCAAGAGCCCCGAACCAGGCTTCAATGATGATAAGTCCGGCGTGTTGATTGTCTTCGGCATTGCAAGGCGGGTTCCCCTCCGAATCCTGTGTTGAATAGTGTCCGTCTTTCTTGTGAATATCGCGCTTCTCGGCTTCCACGCCCAATAATGGCCATCTTCCATGTGTCGAACGAATGTGAAAAGTCAGGGTATCCTTACATTTATCCCCCTTGCTGTGCAAATGAGTTGTCTATAAAAGAGACGGGGATCCAGATCCGGATCACACCATCCTCCCTTCGCGAGCCTTCATCAGAGCGACTTTAACAAAAAGCCCATTCCAGCATGGACAGTCGACGCGGCTCCTCCTCTCGCACTCCCAACCCTCAGCCCGGAGATTGGGGGAGATGCTCAGTCCCGCACAGCGAATTGGTGGTGCTCCAAACCAAGGGATTCCTTCCCCCGGCCTTCATTGTTACGGTGCGTTCCGGACTCGTCACTTATAAGGGCGGGAAGCGGGCGGATAGCGTCCCCGATCCCTCTAAGGGAGAGCGGGTATTCTTCGTCTCTTACTTAATGAGAGGACTCGGATTTCCAATCCATCCGTTTCTCCGGGGGCTTCTGGAGTTCTACGGCTCCAGCTGCACAACCTTACGCCTGCCTCCATCTTGCATATAGCGGGCTTTGTGGCCCTTTGCGAGCTGTTTCTGGGCGTTGAGGCCCATTTCGCTCTGTGGAAGAGCATGTTCTACCTTGTGCCCCGTTCTCACGAAGGGTCAATCAAGTGGGTGGAGCCGAACTATGGCGCATCGCCGGGACCGGATGTAACACCCCGGAAGTAACTTTCCATATTTGTAACTCCAACTCTTGCCATTTTCGGCATTGATATATGATATTCCCTCTGTGGTTGGGTTTTCTTCATTTTGCATTTTGTCCATGTCATGCATTTTATATCATGTCATCATGTGCATCGCATTTGCATACGTGTTCGTCTCATGATTCCGAGCATTTTTACCGTTGTCCGTTTTGCAATCCGGCACTCCTATCTTCCCCGGCGGTCCTTTTACGCTTTTTCCGCAAAGGGTATTAAACCTTCTCGAAATGGACCGAGGTTTGTCTAGTGGCCTTGGTATACCACCCGTAGACCACCGGTCAAGTTTGGTCATTTGAGCTCGTTTGGTACTCCAACGGTTAACCGCACTCTCGCAAAGGCCTCTTTTAAGTTGCAGCCCAACACCCTTCAAAACAGACCAATAACCCATCTAAGTCACTCCCATGCTCTCCGTCGCTCGATCACGATCGTGTGGCGAAAACTACACCTCATTTGGACTCTCCTAGCTCCTCTATGCCTATTTAAACACCTCCCCAAATCCGGATCATCCTCTTCCCGAAACCTAAAAACCTCCTCACATGCCGGACGCGTCCGCGCCGCGCCCGGACAAAATCGCCGCCGCGTCCGCCCCACTCGCGCGCGCCACCTGTCGCGCCGCACACGCGCCGCCGCCGCCAGCAGCCACACCCGCCTGCCGCGCGCGCCTCACATGACCGGCCTCGGCTCCCAGCGCGCCGCCCAGCCGCCGCCGCCACCTCGCCGCCCGGCGCGCCGCCCCGCCGGCCGTCGCCGCCTCCGCTGCCCGGCTGCGGCTCCACCGCGCCCGGGCGCCCCCCCTCCGCCGAGCTCCCCGCCGTCGCGCCTCCCGCCGGCTCGGTCTCGCGCCCGATCCGGCCGGCCCGACCCGGCCGCCTCCTCCCGCGCCACTCCTCGCCGGCCGCCGTCCCCGGCGAGCTCCTCCGCGCGTCGCCCCGATCCGGTCGGGCCCCGATCCGGCCTCGGGCCGAGCGCCGTTGACTTTCCCCGCCTATTTTTTTCTCTAAGTTTTGCATCTCTTGTTATTTTGTGCAATTTTCAACATGCTATATCTTCGCATCCGTAGATCCATTTTGCGCATATAATATGTCAAAATGTTCGTCTCAAAGAGTAGATCATTCCATCCCATTGCATAATTTTCATTTGAGCTCATCTTGATGCCCGAAATGCTGTTGGAAGAGTGCTATGTGATGTTAGTTTCTGATTTTTATCAGAACTTGCACTTTTGTTATTTTTGCCATGATTAATGTGTGCACCCTATGAATTTGAGTCCTACATGTGTTTTGAAATATGCCATGCCATCTTTCCAGGGGTGTATGCCATGTATTTTTGTGATCTATGTGGTGACTAGCACAAGCATGCAAAGTAGGTGTCCTGATGTTGCTGATTTTCAGCCCTGTTTTAGCTGATTTTGATGCCATGTTTACTTGATGATACCAAGAGATCTATGCATATTTTGAGATACTTCAGTAAGGGTGTTTTGTAAAACATGTCTTGCTCTATCCATCCATGCCCTTGTTTGCAATTTTGGAGTGCCATAGCTTGAGTCAATCGAGCTCTACTTTTGCTATCAAATGTTTCCTGGCAGATTGTATACATGTTATTCAATTTTGCCTAGCTTGTGGTGGTTGATCCATATATGCTATGTTATTGTTCTTGCCATGTATGTCTTCTATGCCATGTCTTCTTGATGTATGTATGCTTAGTTTATCATATAAGGCTCTGTAGTGAGTGCATTGAGCTTGCAAACATGCCTACTCGTTATCAGTTTTTGACATGTCAAGTTGCTGAATCTGTTAACGAGACTTTCAATATTGACATGGGTGTTACTATATTTTCTAGTCCTTTTTGGCTTATGGTCAGTAAGGGACTTTTATCTATGCTTTGAGTAGATTCATGCCATGCCATGTTTTGCTATTTTAAGGTCCTGTAGCATGTAGTTTTGTTGCTCTGAACATTGCAACCTGATGCTGTTTTTGTCATGTCCAGCCTGATTATTTGTGCACTTTTGCCATGCTTGTTTGAACCTGTTATGATGTGAACTAGCCGTAGCTCAGTGCTCATCTTTTGTCGAGCATCATGTGTAGATCACTGCCATGTGCTTTGTTGTTACGTTTGGGTGCAGTAGCTTAATTAATTGTTGCTTGCTAAGTGGCATCATGCTGTTAATGGCAGATTTGCGCCATTCTTGTTTTGCTTGTCATTTGCAAACCGTGCATCCGTTTCCGGTGATCTTTATATCGATTTCAACCGAAATCATCTCATCTTTCCAGTGGCATGCTTGGTTTGCCAAGTTGATGCCTGGTTCATCATTTACCTTCCGAGCCTTTATACGCATTGCATATCACATCCCGCATATCATGTCATGTTTTGCATCATGTTGATTGTGCATTGCACCGTGATTTATTGTGGTTCCTTTGTTTGTGTTGTTGCTTTGGGTAGAGTCGGGAGACGAGTACGTGAACGAGGAGCCTGTTGAGAACGTTTTCGAGGATCAAGCTTTCGACAACTCTGAGAACATTGCGCAAGATGACCATACCTCGAAATCACTTCTATCTTTGCTATGCTAGTTGCTCGCTCTTTTGCTATGCCTATGCTACAATGCCTACCACTTGCTATATCATGCCACCCATATTGCCATGTCAGCCCCTAACCATCCTTTCCTAGCAAACCGCTGATTGGCTATGTTACCGCTTTGCTCAGCCCTCTTATAGCGTTGCTAGTTGCGGTGAAGCTGAAGTTTGTTCCTTGTTGAACATGGAGATGTTGTTCCTTTTGGAACATGTTTACTTGTTGGGGATATCACAATATATATCTGCTATAAATTAATACATCTATATACTTGGTAAAGGGTGGAAGGCTCGGCCTTATGCCCGGTGTTTTGTTCCACTCTTGCCACCCTAGTTTCCGCCATACCGTGTTATGTTCCTTGATTTTATGCGTTTACACGGTTGGGTGATTTATGGGACCCCTTGACAGTTCGCTTTGAATAAGACTCCCCCAGAAGGCCCAACATTGGTTTTACCATTTGCCACCTAAGCCTTTTTCCCGGGTTTCGCGAGCCCGAGGGTCATCTTTATTTTAACCCCCGGACCAGTGCTCCTTCGAGTGCTGGCCCGAACCGAGCCGCCAAGGGGCCACCACGGGAAACTCGAGGCTTGGTTTTACTCAGAGCCTGTCTCATCCGGATGTGCCACGAGAACGAGATATGTGCAGCTCCTATCGGGATTTGTCGCACAACCGGGTGGCTTTGCTGGTCTTGTTTTATTGCTGTCGAAATGTCTTGTAGTCCGGGATTCCGAGATTGATCGGGTCTTCCCGGTAGAAGGAATATCCTTCGTTGACCGTGAGAGCTTATAATGGGCTAAGTTGACCGTGAGAGCTTATAATGGGCTAAGTTGGGACACCCCTGCAGGGTAATATCTTTCGAAAGCCGTGCCCGCGGTTATGAGGCAGATGGGAATTTGTTAATGTCCGGTTGTAGAAAACCCAAAGTTGACCTCAATAAAATACACATCAATCGCGTGTGTAACGTGATGGTCTCTTCTCGGCGGAGTCCGGAAGTGAACACGATGTTGGAGTTATGTCCGACGTAAGTAGTTCAGATCACTTCTTGATCGCTATTAGTTTCACGACCGTGCTTTGCTTCTCTTCTCGCTCTCTTTTGCGATGTAGCCACCATATATGCTAGTCGCTTGCTGCAGCTCCACTTTACTACTCTATCCTTCCTATAAGCTTAAATAGTCTTGATCTCGCTGGTGTGAGATTGCTGAGTCCCGTGACTCACAGATACTTCCAAAACAGTTGCAGGTTCCGATGAGGCGGTGCAGGTGATTCAACCGAGCTCAAGTGGGAGTTCGACGAGAACGTGGTCGTTACTATGTGTCTTTTCCGATGATCAGTAGTGGTGCCCAGTTGGGACGATTCGGGATCTGTGTAGCATTTGGGGTATCTTCTTTATTTTGGTTCCGTAGTCGGACCTTGAGTGTACTCAATGATGGATGTTTATTTATGTCTGTGTGAAGTGGCATCGTAAGCCAACTATGTATCTTTCCCTTAATTATTACATGGGTTGTGTGAAGATTACCTCACTTGCGACATTGCTTTCAATGCGGTTATGCCTCTAAGTCGTGCCTCGACACGGGAGATATAGCCGCATCGGGGCGCATAAGTTGGTAATCAGAGCCTTCCCCGACTTAGGAGCCCTCTACTTGATTGTTTGCTGCCGTTGTTGAGTCTAGAATGGAAAATGTTTTGAGTCTTAGGATTATATATATCGGAGAGTAGGATTCTTTTTACTCCCAGTCCCTTCGTCGCTCTGGTGAGGTATCCTGACGTAGAGTTTTGACTCTCCTCTTCTCAAATTTCACTAAAAATTTTTAGGATCACGTGGGTATCTTGGAATCGTTCCGATGGTTTTGTGACGAGAACATTGTTCTTGGTGCCTCCTGACATTTAGGGGTTGTGGCAGTGTCCCGGGGAGTTGAGCTCCGAGGTGTTGTCGTCACAATTTTATCGCTGCAGATTCGAATACCTGAGTTTTGCCGACATCGAAATCTCTTTTGTGCAGTTGTTGGTGAGATAACCCGATAGCCAAAGATCTTGTGGCGAAAAGGGAGTATTGCCATGACTTGTATAACGGATGTTTTTCAAGGTCGAGGTACACGATTTCGAGGATTTCTTGGTTATGTGTTGACGGATGGATACAATGGATCTAGGTATTGTTAGTTTGGGTGATATATTTTGTGTCCCTGTATCCCCAACACCAGATTGCATAACCGTAAAGTTTCGGAGTTTATAGGTGGGAATTCTAGTAGCTTACGGGATATTCTTTCCGACGGATGTATGATTTGAGATTGGGGTTCAATGTCTAGTGGTCCGCCCATTCACGGTCGACACGGTGGTCGCGAGACGCCTTAAAGAATCCTTGGCTATGCTGATTCGGGACGCCTTGTTAGTCATTCGTGACGTCCGCTATACGTCGTGTCCGTGTGGGCCCCACCACTAACACTTTGGGCGTAAATCTCTATCATGTGTTTGTTCCGCTCATTCTAGTAGCCAACCTTTTGTTTTCAGTTGTGATATTCTATTGTTTCTAAGTCGATGTTGTTTCCATATCTTTATCTAAGTGGCTTCTCACCTTAATGGACGTGTGATGATTAACTTTGGAATTCATTCGCTCATTCTTGTTCAATGTTTATTGTGAAGACTATATGTTGCAATTTCTATCCGCTGATTCTACTTATCAATTTGTCTATCAAAGGACTAACGGATGTCACCCTCTTCAGATGGCTCCGCCAACGCCTCGAATCCGGATCGCAATGATGGGGATCGGTCGAATCCTCCACCTCCACCTCCGCCTCCGAGGCTCGGCAAGCTATCATGGCAGCCACCAATGCCAATGCTCGATGATTTTGCAGCTCTTGCAAGAACATACTCGAGGCAAGGCAATCAAGGAAATCAAGGTCAAGGCAACAATCAGCCACACTTTGCTACTCTCGACCGGGCCTCGCTAATCAGCGAAGTCTTTCGGTTTACGTGTCGAGGCCACGACGCCGACGATTGGTTAGTGGACATCTGCAAGCACTTTGATTGTAGCAATGTCGGACACGAGGACTTTGTCAAGTTTGCATCGCTTCAACTCAAGGATCAAGCTGCCGAGTGGTACCAGAATACAAAGATTCCAGAGGAGGTCGTGTCATTACAGGATGAGTTCGCCGTGATTTCAGAGCTCATCACATTCAAAAGTGTTGTTGAGAGCAAGCGTGAGGAGTTCCGCAATCTCAAGCAGGGCAACATGTCTGTCTATCAATACAATATCCAGTTCCAGAAGCTCGCTCGTTTTGCTAAGCAAGACGTACCTGATGAAAAGAGTATGATCTATCAATTCAGGGGTGGTCTGAGAGAGGATCTGCAATTACCTCTTGTGCTGTTTGAGCCAGATAAGTATGATGATTTCTACAACATGGCTCAAGCAAGAAGCTGCCCAGCTCAAATGTGAGGCTTCTAAGAAGAGAATCGGGGATGCAGTTCAGTCCTCTTCGTCCTCTCAAGTGGCAGCTAAGCAGAAGTTTTACCTGCCCCTCCTCCGTTCCGTCGGCCTTACCGGCAAAAGAACTCAGGTGGTCGTGGATCTTCCCACCCACCCAACCCAAGCTATCGTAACAAGTCTAATTCTCAAGCTCCAAGGTCAAGTGCTCCTTACCACCGTCCGCTCTCTGAGGTCACTTGCAACAAGTGTCAGCAGAAGGGTCACTATGCGAACAAGTGCTTCAGCCAGAGGCGTCTTCCGCCTCCTCCTCCTGTGAAATCTTCAAGCAATGCAGTGGTCAAGCATAATCCAAAGTATGCCAAGGTCAATATGATGAATGCAGCTCAAGCAGAGGATTCTTCTGATGTGATCATGGGTAATCTTCTTGTTAATGATATTCCTGCAAAAGTCTTATTTGATACTGGTGCATCACTTTCTTTCATCTCAAGACCTTTTGTTGCCAAGCATGAGTTGGTGACAGAAGAGATTCCTATTCCATTGAAGATTGTGTCCCCGGGTAAACAGATGACTTCTCGAGTTTTGGTTCCGAATGTCTCTATCAAGATGGGCGATTATAGATTTCTTTCTAAACCAGTTGTTCTTGGTGACTCGGATATTGATCTTATTCTCGGAATGGACTGGCTTTCTCAGCACAAAGCTCAGCTTGATTGTGCTGCCAGGGAAATTCAATTGACTCACTCTTCTAATGATGTGATCATCTATGCCGCTCGTGATGAAACCATTCGGTTGTTTTCTCTCAATGAGAAGGGCGAACTGAATGCCATCTCTCAGATTCCAGTCGTTTGTGAGTACCAAGATGTCTTTCGGAAGAGCTTCGGGTATGCCTCCTCATCGGCCCGCTTGAGTTCGTTATCGATCTTGAGCCCGCATCGAACCCGCTTGCAAGCGCCCATACAAGCTTGGACCGATGAGTGAAGGAATTGAAGAAGCAGCTCGATGAACAAGAGCGTCTGGGTTTGATCAGACCGAGTTCATCTCCTTGGGGTTGTGGTGTTCTTTTTGTCCAGAAGAAGGATGGCACGGACCGACTTTGTGTCGATTACCGTCCATTGAATAAGAAGACAATCAACCCCTACACCAATGAATTCGTCTTGGTCTATCTCGATGATATTCTGGTCTTCTCCAAGAATAAGAAGGATCATGCCAAACATTTGCGATTGGTGCTAGACAAGCTCAGAGAGTACCAATTCTATGCTAAGTTCTCCAAATGTGAATTCTGGCTTGATGAAGTGCTTTATCTTGGTCATATCATCTCTGCCAAGGGCATCGCTGTTAATCCCGAGAAGGTGTCCGCAATTGTGAATTGGGAACCTCCTCAGAATGTCAAGCAGCTCCGCAGTTTTCTTGGTCTTGCAAGCTATTGTCGAAGATTCGTTGAGAACTTCTCCAAGATTGCAAAGCCTCTTTCCAACCTTCTCGAAGCATGTGAAGTATGTCCGGTCTCCGAGTGTGACGTTGCTTTCAATACCCTCAAAGAGAAACTCGTCACAGCTCTGCTCGACTCCTCCTGATGAATCCAAGCCATTTGAAGTTTTCGTGATGCTTCTCTTCAAGGTCTCGGTGCTGTGTTAATGCAAGAGAAGAGAGTTGTGGCTTATACCTCTCGCCAGTTGAAGCCCAACGAGAAGAACTACCCCACTCACGATCTTGAGTTGGCGGCAGTTGTCCATGCATTGATAACGTGGAGACATCTCTTGTTGGGAAGGAAAGTGGACATTTTCACCGATCACAAGAGTCTCAAGTACATCTTCACTCAACCCAACCTCAACCTCAGGCAAACTCGATGGGTCGAAATGATTCAAGAGTACAACCCAAGTATTGAATATACTCCGGGCAAGGCCAATGTCATTGCAGATGCCTTGAGCAGGAAAGCTTACTGCAACAGTCTAATCCTCAAGACCTTTCAGCCGGATCTTTGTGAAGCTTTCCGCAAGCTGAATCTTCAAGTTGTTCCTCAAGGCTTTCTTGCCAACCTCATAGTCTCTCCTACTTTGGAAGATCAGATTCGTGAGGCTCAACTTCTGGATACCATGGTGAAGAAAGTGAAACGTGGTATCGACAAGGGCATTTCCAAGTACAAGTGCTTCAATGTTGATGACAAAGATACTCTTTTCTTTGAGGACCGGATTGTGGTTCCTAAGGGTGATCTGCGAAAAGTCATTATGAACGAGGCTCACAATTCGCTTCTATCCATTCATCCTGGAAGTACGAAGATGTACCATGACCTCAAGCAGTCATATTGGTGGACTCGAATGAAGCGAGAAATTGCTCAATTCGTGAATGAATGTGATGTCTGCAGAAGAGTGAAAGGTAACACCAAAGACCAGCTGGTCTCCTCCAACCTCTTGCTATTCCTGAATGGAAGTTTGATCATATTGAAATGGACTTCGTGGATCTGGCTTTCCAAAGTCCAAGCGTGGAAATGATGCTATCTTCGTTGTCATTGACAAGCTTACTAAAGTGGCTCATTTTCTTCCTATCAAAGAATCCATCACAGCAGCTCGGTTGGCGAGCTATACACCTCGAGATTGTCTCATTGCACGGCATTCCACAAGTGATCTCTTAAGACCGTGGCAGCATCTTTACCTCCAAGTTTTGGGATTCTTTTCGAAGGCCATGGGCACCAACATTCGTTTCAAAGACAGCTTTCCATCCTCAAACAAGTGGCCAAGTTGAGCGAGTAAATCAAATCCTTGAAGATATGCTCGTGGCTTGTGTCATTTCCTTCGTATGAAGTGGGAAGATTGTCTTCCATATGCCGAAGTTCTCCTACAACAACAGCTTCCAAGCGAGTTGGGCAAGGCCCCATTCGAAATTCTCTATGGCGAAAGTGCCGTACTCCTCTCAATTGGTGCGAGACAGTGAACGCCAACTTCTTGGCAATGACTTGATCACGAAGCGTAAGAAATGTGCCAAGTCATTCGTGAGAATCTCAAAGCAGCATAATCGCGCCGGAAGAGCTATTATGATGATAAGCACCGTGATGTGGCTTTTGAAATCGGAGACCATGTCTACCTCCGCGTCTCCAATGAAAGGCACTCGCCGCCCGGTATCAAAGGAAGCTTGCCCCTAGATACGTGGGTCCTTTCAAGATCATTGGGAAAAGAGGCGATCTCGCCTATCAACTTGAGCTTCCATCCAACTTTGCAAACATGCACGATGTGTTCCACGTGTCACAGCTTCGCAAGTGCTTCAAGACTCGAACGCACTATCAACTTCAAGAGATTGACCTTCAAGAAGATCTCTCTTATCATGAGCACCCGCTGCTATTCTTGAAGAAACCGAGCGCAAGACTCGCAACAAGTCAATCAAATTCTCAAAGTGAAGTGGTCACACCATTCCGACCGAGAAGCTACACGGAGCGCGAGGATCACCTCCGCTCGAGTATCCGGAGTTCTTTCGGTCCTAGATCTGGGACGAGATCCTCTTGTAGTGGTGGAGTGTTGTAACACCCGGAAGTAACTTTCCATATTTGTAACTCCAACTCTTGCCATTTTCGCATTGATATATGATATTCCCTCCGTGGTTGGGTTTTCTTCATTTTGCATTTTGTCCATGTCATGCATTTTATATCATGTCATCATGTGCATCGATTTGCATACGTGTTCGCCTCATGATTCCGAGCATTTTTCCGTTGTCCGTTTTGCAATCCGGCACTCCTATCTTCCCGGCGGTCCCTTTTACGTTTTTCCGCAAAGGGTATTAAACCTTCTCGAAATGGACCGAGGTTTGTCTAGTGGCCTTGGTATACCACCGTAGACCACCGGTCAAGTTTCGGTCATTTGAGCTCGTTTGGTACTCCAACGGTTAACCGCACTCTCATAAAGGCCTCTTTTAAGTTGCAGCCCAACACCCTTCAAAACAGCCCAATAACCCATCTAAGTCACTCCCATGCTCTCCGTCGTTCGATCACGATCGTGGGGAAAACTACACCTCATTTGGACTCTCCTAGCTCCCTCTATGCCTATTTAAACACCTCCCCAAATCCGGATCATCCTCTTCCCAAACCCTAAAACCTCCTCCACATGCCGGACGTGTCGCCGCCGCGCGGACAAAATCGCCGCCCGCGTCCGCCCCACTCTCGCGCGCCACCAGTCCAGCGCCGCCCAAGGCATGCGCGCCCGGCCAGCCGCGCCGCCGCCAGCGCCAGCGCCTCATGGCGACCGGCCTCGGCTCACAGCGCCCTGCTGACCGCCGCCGCCGCCTGGGCGCCGCCCCGCCCGCCCGTCGCCGCCTCCGCCGCTGGCTGTGGCTCCACCGCGCCCGCTGGCGCCACCCTCCGCCGGAGCTCCCGCCACGCGCGCCTCACGGCCTCGGCCTCCGGCCGATCCGGCCGCCCGACCCGCGCTCCTCCGGCGCCCTCCTCGCCGGCCGCCGTCCCAGCGAGCTCCTCCAGCGTCGCCCGATCCGGTCGGGCCCGATCCGGCCTCGGGCGAGCGCCGTTGACTTTCCCTCCTATTTTTTCTCTAAGTTTTGCATCTCTTGTTATTTTGTGCAATTTTCAACATGCTATATCTTCGCATCCGTAGATCCATTTTGCGCGTATAATATGTCAAAATGTTCGCCTCAAGAGTAGATCATTTCATTCCATTGCATCATTTTCATTTGAGCTCATCTTGATGCCCTAAATGCTGTTGGAAGAGTGCTATGTGATGTTAGTTTCTGATTTTATCAGAACTTGCACTTTTGTTATTTTTGCCATGATTAATGTGTGCACCCTATGAATTTGAGTCCTACATGTGTTTTGAAATATGCCATGCCATCTTTCCAGGGGTGTATGCCATGTATTTTTGTGATCTATGTGGTGACTAGCACAAGCATGCAAAGTAGGTGTCCTGATGTTGCTGATTTCAGCCCTGTTTTAGCTGATTTTGATGCCATGTTTACTTGATGATACCAAGAGATCTATGCATATTTTGAGATACTTCAGTAAGGGTGTTTTGTAAAACATGTCTTGCTCTATCCATCCATGCCCTTGTTTGCAATTATGGAGTGCCATAGCTTGAGTCAATCGAGCTCTACTTTTGCTATCAAATGTTTCCTGGCAGATTGTATACATGTTATTCAATTTTGCCTAGCTTGTGGTGGTTGATCCATATATGCTATGTTATTGTTCTTGCCATGTATGTCTTCTATGCCATGTCTTCTTGATGTATGTATGCTTAGTTTATCATATAAGGCTCTGTAGTGAGTGCATTGAGCTTGCAAACATGCCTACTCGTTATCAGTTTTTGACATGTCAAGTTGCTGAATCTGTTAACGAGACTTTCAATATTGACATGGGTGTTACTATATTTTCTAGTCCTTTTTGGCTTATGGTCAGTAAGGGACTTTTTATCTATGCCTTGAGTAGATTCATGCCATGCCATGTTTTGCTATTTTAAGGTCCTGTAGCATGTAGTTTTGTTGCTCTGAACATTGCAACCTGATGCTGTTTTTGCCATGTCCAGCCTGATTATTTGTGCACTTTTGCCATGCTTGTTTGAACCTGTTATGATGTGAACTAGCCGTAGCTCAGTGCTCATCTTTTGTCGAGCATCATGTGTAGATCACTGCCATGTGCTTTGTTGTTACGTTTGGGTGCAGTAGCTTAATTAATTGTTGCTTGCTAAGTGGCATCATGCTGTTAATGGCAGATTTGCGCCATTCTTGTTTTGCTTGTCATTTGCAAACCGTGCATCCGATTCCGTGATCTTTATATCGATTTCAACCGAAATCATCTCATCTTTCCAGTGGCATGCTTGGTTTGCCAAGTTGATGCCTGGTTCATCATTTACCTTCCGGAGCGCATTTATCGCATTGCATATCACATCCCGCATATCATGTCATGTTTTGCATCATGTTGATTGTGCATTGCACCGTGATTTATTGTGGTTCCTTTGTTTGTGTTGTTGCTTTGGGTAGAGTCGGAGACGAGTACGTGAACGAGGAGCCTGTTGAGAACGCCGAGGATCAAGCTTTCGACAACTCGAGAACATTGCGAGCAAGATGACCATACCCTCGAAATCACTTCTATCTTTGCTATGCTAGTTGCTCGCTCTTTTGCTATGCCTATGCTACGATGCCTACCACTTGCTATATCATGCCACCCATATTGCCATGTCAGCCCTAACCATCCTTTCCTAGCAAACCGCTGATTGGCTATGTTACCGCTTTGCTCAGCCCTCTTATAGCGTTGCTAGTTGCGGTGAAGCTGAAGTTTGTTCCTTGTTGAACATGGAGATGTTGTTCCTTTTGGAACATGTTTACTTGTTGGGGATATCACAATATATATCTGCTATAATTAATACATCTATATACTTGGTAAAGGGTGGAAGGCTCGGCCTTATGCCCGTGTTTTGTTCCACTCTTGCCACCCTAGTTTCCGCCATACCGTGTTATGTTCCTTGATTTATGCTCCTTACACGGTTGGGTGATTTATGGGACCCCTTGACAGTTCGCTTTGAATAAGACTCGCCCAAAGAAGGCCCAACATTGGTTTTACCATTTGCCACCTAAGCCTTTTCCCCCGGGTTTTCGCGAGCCCGAGGGTCATCTTTATTTTAACCCCCCCTGACCAGTGCTCCTTCGAGTGCTGGACCGAACCGAGCCGCCATGGGCCACCACGGGAAACTCGAGGCTTGGTTTTACTCGTAGCCTGTCTCATCTGGATGTGCCCTGAGAACGAGATATGTGCAGCTCCTATCGGGATTTGTCGGCACAACCGGGTGGCTTTGCTGGTCTTGTTTTATTGCTGTCGAAATGTCTTGTAGTCCGGGATTCCGAGATTGATCGGGTCTTCCCGGTAGAAGGAATATCCTTCGTTGACCGTGAGAGCTTATAATGGGCTGTTGGGACACCCGCAGGTAATATCTTTCAAAGCCGTGCCCATGTTATGAGGCAGATGGGAATTTGTTAATGTCGGTTGTAGAAAACCCAAAGTTGACCTCAATAAAATACACATCAACGGCGGTGTAACCGTGATGGTCTCTTCTCGGCGGAGTCCGGAAGTGAACACGGTGTTGGAGTTATGTCCGACGTAAGTAGTTCAGATCACTTCTTGATCGCTATTAGTTTCACGACCGTGCTTTGCTTCTCTTCTCGCTCTCTTTTGCGATGTAGCCACCATATATGCTAGTCGCTGCTGCAGCTCCACTTTACTACTCTATCCTTCCTATAAGCTTAAATAGTCTTGATCTCATGGTGTGAGATTGCTGAGTCCCGTGACTCACAGATACTTCCAAAACAGTTGCAGGTTCCGATGAGGCCGGTCAGGTGATTCAACCGAGCTCAAGTGGGAGTTCGACGAGGAACGTGGTCGTTACTATGTGTCTTTTCCGATGATCGTAGTGGTGCCCAGTTGGGACGATTCGGGATCTGTGTAGCATTTGGGGTATCTTCTTTATTTTGGTTCCGTAGTCGGACCTTGAGTGTACTCAATGATGGATGTTTATTTATGTATTGTGTGAAGTGGCTAATCGTAAGCCAACTATGTATCTTTCCCTTAATTATTACATGGGTTGTGTGAAGATTACCTCACTTGCGACATTGCTTTCAATGCGGTTATGCCTCTAAGTCGTGCCTCGACACGTGGGAGATATAGCCGCATCGGGGGCGTTACACCGGATACTTATCCGGAACCCCAAAGAAGGCATCCGAGGATTGGCCCTCGGAATGGTTTTACATGGAGGACGTCCCGCTGCCGGATCCTGTTTGGATCGGCCTTCCGGAGTTTAGCAACGCTCCTCTAAAGAAGTGCCTAAGCTGGCGCCCGCGGAGCCCCCAGAGGGAAAATGACCGGGACGTCCTTTACTTTATGAGCCGAATAAGATTACTGGCTCATGCCGGATTGACCATGATTGGATTCATGGCAATCTGCATTATGAGGAGTGCAGCCGCCCAATATAGGGGCCACCCATGTGGGACTTCAACGGGGAGGACGATGCCACCCGCCATGGCCGCAAAGGGCCGGGATCGGTCACCGAACTGGTGAAGACCTTGTCCGCAATGTACAAAGGGGAAGAGGAGGATTTTCTCCGCGTCAGTCCACTGAACGGGTTTTCTTCGAATAATCCTCGAAGTTGGGTAAGCAAATACCTTAGTGGCCTGTCCGATCCATGTTCCCGTGGTTAAATATCTCATTTCATAGTTTCTACGCAGGAACTGCGCCGGCCGTGGAGAAGATACACAGCCCGCCCCCACAACCCGAGGATCCGAACGGTCCCTCGATCCGCCTCCGAAGAGGACCCGGATATAAAGGTGGAGCTGATCGACGGGTGTTCCACCAACTTAGCATCGACAATGCTTTGGTTGCCATTACGGCCGACTACCCCGGATTATTTCCGCCTCCCTGTAACCGTGACCAAGTCCGGATACCATGACCCACCGTGCTTTACTTCTAATCACCACGATTTGATGGTGTTTCGCAGGGGTGCCTTTGAACGGAAGCCGAGCTCGCCGCGGCCGCCCAACAAGGCAGCTCGCCCAGAGGCGAAAAAGAAGTGCGGTACGACTCGAGACGTCGCTGCAACGGTATGATGTGCCATCGTGTTTTAAGGAAAGGTTCCTGGGAGGCATACTGACGCTCTTGGTTTTTTCAGGAAAAAGAGCGCTCGCGGACTGAGTCCGGAGAAGTTGCCAATCGGACCTCTGCCAACCAGGCTCAAAAGCCGAGTCCGGAAGGGGGTACAAACACGAGGCGTGCGTCGGATGCTCCTCCAACGGAGGATGCCGACAGACTGTCCACCACCAAGTCGGAGGTGGAGAGTGCCATGAATCATAGGCGCCGCCGGACTATTCTACGTGGCGCATGTTTCTCCCAAGAGGCGTTGGACGCCTTTAGTTCGGGAGAAGCGCACCTCCGTGTCGCTCAAGATGGCCTAGCCAGAGCCACTTGAGCAAGTATGTGAAAGACATACGGGTAAGGAATTTGACATTATGTATGCCAAGAGTCTCCCGAGACTTAAAATAGTTAGGATAACTGATTTAAGGATCATTTGGAATGCAGGTTCTTACGAAAAGAATACCCGTTTGTCCCAGAGCTTGAAGAGTGCAAGGCCCAACTTGAGGTCAAGATCGTGCACCGGGAAGCCATGAAGACTCCCTCTCGTAATATATGCTCTTCAAAGTAGAAGTAGTTTCGCAAAGTGCGGCGTGTGCATAAATCTGATATTAACATTGCAGATAGCGACGGGATGGATCCGGACAAGCAACAGCTCCTGCGCCAGCTAAAGGCCGGCGAGAGCGTGCTTACGAGGGTGCGGCAGGAGAAAAATAACCTCCAAGATGCCCACACCCAACTGGGTGAGGAACTAAAGGATGTTCGTGCCAAGTTGTCCGACCAGAAGGAGAATCGACGGCTTCATCGCGGCATTTTCAAGTAAGTGCTTGAACGAACTTTGAAAGAGTTCGCGAGGAAGGCGACTAACATAAACATGTATGTAGGTTTGCTCACAGGTCGCCCCGAGGAGGAGATGCCCAGTTCTTCGGGTGATCTTCTTCCCGAATCAGGTCACCTGCACTAACGAGTTCGGCAGTGATGAAAGGCGCCGCCTGTGCCTTGTGGCCATCTATCTCCCCGCCTCAAGGCATTAGGGAGCTGGCAGAGCGGCTTCAAGGAGCACGGCGGCGCTCCGACTATGGAAGATATCGGCCTGCCGTCAAAGGCGCCAGGAGGCTGGGCCGTGGTAAAGACGCTGTACACGGTTGCTGACCCAAACCACATGGCCGAGGTCGGACTGTGGGGCCTGATGGGAAGGAGATCCTGTAAGCTTAGTGTACGGCCAAGTAGAATTGGCCAAGTATTCCCAGCAAGATTGTAAATTAGATAGCCTATTAGATGGCATTGAGGAGGAATACAATTAGTCGAGTTGACTATGTAATTGAATATGACATGAAAAATTTCTTCTAGCCGGATTGTAGATCGTTTGTCATAGGGGACCTTTTCGCTTCGACCTCGGGACCCAATAGTCCGGAGTGTGTCCGAATACCCTCGCGGTTATATAAGAACCGGGGCATGCATGGAGACAAGGCGCAGGGGTCATTATTGCTGTATCAGACAAGTGCCCAACTAGTTATGTTATATTACATGGATAGTAAGAAACATCTTCCAGGAGAATAGTTTCGTAAGGGTTCCTTTCTCGGGAGGCATGCCCTAAAGTGCATGTCCAAACTGCTAAGAAAGGTAAAATCATCCGGGGCAGATGGATAAATAGTTAAAATCATCTTTCAGTTCACCGACCGAATATTCCCTTAAGAACGCTACTTCGGCTTCACCCACCGAGGTACACATCCGCTGACCTGCAAGAGAATAATCGCAGAGGTGCTCCTTTACCACCTAGCCGAACAATCGGGAACATAGGGTAAGCACAGAGCCAGCAACCCAGCTTGGCCAAAGCTTAAGTCATATCGATGCATATAATGGTGAGTAAAAGGTACATGCGGAAGTTTGACACATGTGTTGGGCATGAAGCTCAGATAAATAAGCTTCATTAAAGAAGCCCCCATGTATAATGAGCGTGGACAGCGCGTCAAGTATGTGCGAACAAAGCGCAAATGAGCCTCTAAAGGCTTCAAGAAGAAGGAGGAGGAAGGAGAGAAATAAAAGGCAGCAAAAATAGAAAATGTGGACGGAGGAAGGAGACGAACTCGAGTCCGGCGCTTAGGCGTAGAATCTTCATAGACGGGCTGCGTTCCATGGGTTCGCTCGAGTCGGTTATCCGATGCGTTTGCAGACGGTATGCTCTACCGGTCAGGACCTGGTCGATGATGAAGGGACCTTCCCATTTGGGCTTGAGTTTGTCCTTTTCTTGTCCGCAGCGAGAACTAGTTCGCCAATGTTGTAAGCTTTAGCCCGCATTTCCTCGCTTTGATATCTTCGAGCCTGCTGTTGATAAAATGCGGAACGAGCTTTTGCCACGTCGCGCTCCTCCTCCAATGCGCCCAAACTGTCCCGCCGATCGAGCTCGGCTTTCTTTCTTCATACATGCGCGCGCGAGGTGAGTCATGCATTATGTCGCAGGCAAGACTGCCTCTGCGCCGTACACCATAAAAATGTTGTGAATCTGGTAGTACGATTGGCGTGGTCCGCAGCCCCGTGAGTACTGAGTCGAGCTCCTCAACCCAAAGGCGTGTTAGATTCCTTGAGGGACCGCACTAGTCTGGGTTTAATGCCGCCATGATTAGACCGTTTGCTCGTTCGACTTGACCGTTGGTTTGAGGGTGATAGATCGAGGCGAATCGAGCTTAATGCCCATGTTTTGCACCATAATTTGATCTCATCGGCCGTGAAGTTGGTGCCGTTATCGTGATGATACTGATGGGGACGCCATAACGGTGCACTACACCGATATGAAGTCTATCACCGGCCGGATTCGCCGTTTTAACGAGCTTGGCCTCTATCCATTTGGTGAATTTATCCACCATGACCAATAGGTATTTTTGCTTGTGGGTTCCTCCTTAAGGGGTCCAACCATGTCAAGCCCCCGGACCGCGAACGGCCGGTGATGGGTATAGTTTTGAGGCGGTGGGTGGCATGTGGCTTTGGTTAGCAAAAAGCTGGCAACCGACGATCGTTGGACTAAATCCTGCAAGATCTGCCGGGCCGTCGGCCAATAAAATCTTGTACGGAAGGCCTTGCCTACAAGGGCCCGGGATGCGGCGTGGTGCCCACCCAGTCCGACATGAATTTCAGCCAGGAGGTTTCGCCCTTCCTCTTCGGACATACACCTTTGAAGGACTCCTGTTGTGCTTTTCTTATAGAGCTCTCCCTCATGGACTTTATAGGCTTTGGATCGCCGTACTATGCAGCGAGCCTCATTTTGGTCTTCGGGGAGTTCCTGCCTAGTTAGGTAGGCTAGGAATGGTTCCGTCCACGGGGCGATAACCGCCATTATTTCATGGGCGGAGGGTGTTATCTCGTTGGTAGAGCCTCCGATTGTGTCAGAGTGTTCGTGTCGGCGCAAGCGGTTGGGTCCGGATTGTTATTTCGGACTCCCTTCCCATAGTACGGATGGCTTGAACAGCCGTTCTGGGAAGATGTTTGGCGGAACGGCATCGCGCTTTGCGCCGATGCGCGCCAATACATCCGCCGCCGATTGTTATCCGGGCTATATGATGAAATTCGAGCCCTTGAACTGGCTTGACATTTTTAGGACCGCATTGCGATGCGCTGCCATTTTCGGATCTTTGGCATCAAAGTCTCCGTTTATTTGAGATATCGCGAGGTTCAATCCCGCACACCTCTAGGCGTTTAATGCCCATGGAGATCGCCATCCGGAGGCCGTGCGTAAGGGCCTCGATTCGGCTGCGTTGTTGGAGTCCGTATACATTATCTGAAGGACGATTGGACTGTGTCCCCGTTGGGGACGCCAGACGACGCCAGCCCCCAGGCCGCCAACATTTTGGAGCCCTCAAAGTGCATGATCCAATTGAGTATCGCCGTACTTTTAAGGAGTTCGGCCGTCCATTCGCCACAAAGTCGGCCAAAACCTGCGACTTAATAGCTCGTCGTGGCTTATAGGTTATGTCGAATGGAAGGAGCTCTATGGCCCATTTAGCAATCCGGCCCGTCGCGTCGCGGTTGTTTATGATGTCGTTAAGAGGTACTTCGGAGGCTACCGTTATCGAACACTCTTGAAAGTAGTGTCGCAGCTTCCGGGATGCCATGAACACCGCGTATGATATCTTTTGATAATGTGGGTACCGGGACTTGCATGGAGTTAGGACAGTGGACACATAGTAAACCGGTCTTTGAAGAGGGAACATGTGTCCGTCCGTTTCTCGTTTGACGATGAGCACCGCGCTGACAACTTGATGTGTTGCGGCGATATATAATAGCATTGGTTCGCCCATGTTGGCGCCGCCAGACCGGATTTGTTGCCAATATGGCTTTTATTTCTTCGAGTCCGGCATGGCGGCATCAAATCCACTCGAAGTGTTCGGTGCGCGGAGGAGGCGGTAAAGGGTAACGCCTTTTCTCCCAAGCGGGAAATAAAGCGGCTTAGAGCCGCCACGCATCCGATCAATTTTGTATTTGTTTGAGGTCTTTTGGAATATCCAATTGTGACAGAGCTCGGATCTTGGCTGGGTTTGCTTCAATTCCTCTACGGACACAATGAAGCCCAAGAGCTTTCCGGTGAACGCCAAGACGCATTTTCCGGATTGAGCTTAATGTCATATTTTCGGAGATTGTCGAATGTGAGCCTCAAGTCGTCTACTAGAGTTTCGACATGCTTGGATTTTACGACCACGTCATCTACATATGCTTCCACTGTTTTGCCAATCTGGTTTGCCAGACATGTTTGAATCATGCGCTGATATGTTGCGCCGGCGTTTTTGAGCCCGAAGGGCATTGTGTTGAAGCAGAATGGGCCGTATGGAGTGATGAATGCTGTTGCGGCTTGGTCAGGCTCCACCATCTTGATTTGGTGGTAGCCGGAGTACGCGTCGAGGAAGCACAATGAGTCATGTCCTGCTGTAGCGTCGATGATTTGATCAATGCGAGGGAGGGGGAAGGGATCCTTTGGGCAAGCCTTATTAAGGTCTTTGAAATCAACACATAGGCGCCAGGATTTATCCTTCTTTGGTACCATCACCAGGTTTGCTAGCCAGTCCGGATGTTTTATATCTCTGATGAATCCGGCTTCCAGAAGTTTGGCTAGCTCCTCTCCCATGGCCTGTCTCTTGGGTTCGAAAAAGCGCCAAGAGCCTGTTTGATCGGCTTGAATCCTTTTAGGTATTTAGGCTGTGCTCGCCAGCGGCGTGGGATTCTGGCATGTCGAAGGGTGCGAGCAAAATGTCCGATTTTCTCATAGAAATTTCGTAGTCTGGCGCCTACATCAGGGTTTAATTGTGCCCTAATGGAGGACGTCTTTGCTGTGGTCCGTTAGGTGGACTTGGAATTTGACTATTTCATCCGCTGGTTTAAAAGAGGTGGACTTGGATCTTTTATCAAGTATCACATCGTCCCTGTTCACCGTGGAGCGCATCGCAGATGAGTTCCTCGACCGCTAGGGCTTGGATAGTGCCTCGAGGGCTAGTGCGGCTGTCTTGTTTTCGGCGTGGAGTGCTATGTTCGGATCACTAGCGAGAGTGATGATTCCGTTAGGTCCGGGCATTTTAAGCTTCATGTACCCATAATGGGGTATAGCTTGAAAATTGTGAATGCCTCTCGCCCTAATAAAGCGTGATATCCGCTGCTGAACAGGGCCACTTGAAATGTGACCTCCTCGGACCTGTAATTGTCCGTGAGCGAACACTACGTCGATGTGATTTTTCCTGTGCAGCATGCTTCCGGCTAGGGATTATTCCTCTAAAGGTTGTGCTGCTTCACTCAATGCGGTTCCATCTATTTCCATTTTTGGAGGGTTTCCTCGTAGATGAGGTTTAGTCCGCTGCCGCCATCCATGAGTACCTTAGTAAGGCATAAAGCAAATCCACTATTGGACTAACGACCAATGCGTGCGGTGCTCGGGTTGTTCGAATTTGGGTTAAATCACGGCATTAAAGATAATAGCCGTGTTACCCATGGATTTATTGTTGCTACTTGGTAGACTTCAGCAAGGTTATGGAGTGTTCGTTTCGCATGTTATTTGATGTGAAAGTCTCAAGACTATTAACACCGTCTTGGTATTGCTGGGCTGGGATTACGAGGCTAGAAGCTCTTCGCCACTTTTGGCCACTGCCGTAGTATCCAACATGCTCGAAGGCTATGAGTTGGAGTGGCGCTCTACGTGCTATGAATTTTGCAGGTCCGTTTAGCCAACCCTCCAAGACGGTTCCGCCTTTAGGGGGGTTTTGTTTTTTGATGTTTAATCCAGGTGCTTGGTAATGATGCACCCTTTTATTTCGGACTAGGGAGGTATTCGGGGCCGGATTATCCCAAAATTTACTTTCGGTTTTCCAAGCACTCTCCATCACACAGACTTTTGTACTATGGTCACCAAGTCAGCAAAGCGTGTAATTTCATGACGACTTATGGCGCTTAGGATTCCTTGTCCGTGCAATTATTGCAGAAAAGTGAGATTGCGTCCTCCTCTCGGCAGTCCTTTATCCTGTCCATAACCAGGAGGAATCTGGCCCAGTAATGATGTACTGTTTCAGCGGGCTCTTGCCGAATTCGGGATAGATCGCTAATGTTTGGGTGGGTGGGTGGAACTAGATCCGGAACCCCGTCCAATTTAAGACTCAAGGGCTGAGAAGTTTCCGAACTTGGAAGTTTGGATTTTTGAATGCTATCCAATGAATCCAACCCGCTGCCTGACTTTAAGTTCAGGGCTTGATCGACATCCGTCCCTCTGCGGGAATCCGGCATGGAGGGATCAGGAATCCGGACGTAGCTAGTCCTTAAGATAGAAGAAGAATCGCCGTACTGCTCCTCTATCACAGCAACACGATGGGTAGCCTGGGGAGAGTTGACCTCTCTCAGATCGGTTTTAGGCCCGATCTGGTCGTAGTCTGTGGCGACTCTCAGGGTGGCGATGTGATCCAAGAGCTCGTTTACGGAGGAGAGCTCGATCGGATCTAACTGCTCGGCAAGTTCCGAGTTAACGTGAAGATTGGTTTCGATGACCCGAGAAGTCATCGTCGCGGTGATGGCGAACTGGCGGTCATAAGAAAACCACCTAGTCAAGAGTCCACCGGTGGCCAAGGCTCCTTTGGCGATAGTATCGTCTTTAAAGACGGGATGAGGCATCCTTCCCGGCGGCGACGCACGAGAGGAACTCTCAATGAAAGCACCAATGTCGGTGTCAAAACCGGCGGATCTCGGGTAGGGGTCCCGAATGCGTCTAGGCGGATGGTAACAGGAGACAAGGACACTATGTTTTTACCTGTGTTGGGCCCCTCGATGGAGGTAATACCCTACTCCTGCTTGATTAATGTTGATGATATAGGTAGTACAAGAGTAGATCTACCACGAGATCAGAGAGGCTAAACCCTAGAAGCTAGCCTACTAAAACCCTTCAGTTTATATAGACACCGAATAGGGTTAGGGTTACACAGAGTCGGTTACAATGGTAGGAGATCTTCATATCCGTATCGCCAAGCTTGCCTTCCACGCCAAGGAAAGTCCTATCCGGACACGGGACGAAGTCTTCAATCTTGTATCTTCATAGTCCAGGAGTCCGGCCAAAGATGATAGTTCGGGTATCCGGACACCCCCTAGTCCAGGATTCCCTCAGTCATGGTGGGGGCAAGTTTCTAGCATTCAGCATGTAAGTGCATCTAGTGCCCCTTAGTGATTTTGGTGTATTGAAGACTTATAGGTTAAGGATCTAATGCGTTTATGAGTGTACACAGGTCTATAAGTCTATAGGAGTTTGATATTTACAGTGAAAGTCGACCCCTAAAAATGAAGTTCTTCAATGAAGACTTTGGTATTACAAGACTTTCAAGACTTTGAAAGTGAAGAAATTGGTGTGACCTTGAAGACTTGGTATTCATTTGAGGAACATGAAGCGTGAAGACTTTTGTTTTCGTAGTTTCGTTTTCTCTTTCTTGAGTCATAGGAAACACCGTGATTGTTAAAGGGGTCGAGGAAATACTAATGAAAAATTTCCATGTGATGCTCAACTCAAAATCCTACACCTACCAATCCCTTGAGTGAATCCATTGGAAATCTCATATAGTTGATCAATTTCTTGATGTGATGAGATGAAGTTCTTCAGTCGTTTGAGAATTTATTCGACCGAGGAGTTAGGAATTCGCCATGCGGATTGCCTACACAAAGGAGGAACATGATAGCCCCGAGGAATTTGAACCTCAAATTTCCGATCCGTTCTTGTGCTACGCTTGACTGTCCCAAAATATCTTATCCACCTAACGGTCATATCATTGAAGGGCATTTATGTATTATCATGTCGGGCTGCTCCCTAGGCTATAACCACTAGCTGGTTGGCTGCTCCGAGAGAAACTGACACTTGTCAATTGAGAGCATCCATCCTCCGAGGACTTTGAGTGAAAATCATCAAGTGAGGAAAACCCAAACCCAAACACCTACAAACCCAAAGTGATTGAGCATCACTGAAGAGGTTGATCCTGCGTGGATCCGACGCTTGTTACCTTTGAAGACCGTGCTTCTTCCAGACGGTTAGGCGTCATGGTCTAGAGCATCCAAGAGGAATTGTGGATCGCCGAGTGACCGAGTCTGTGAAGGTTTGGAAGTCGAATGAAGACTTACCACGAGTGATTGGACAAGGTCTGTGTGACCTTAGTTCAAGGAGAATACGGTGAGAACTTGGTGTCCCGAGCTGCGTGCTCAGGACTGGGTGTCCGGGACTGTGTGTCCTCGAGTTTAAATACTCAGCCGCTCCAACCAGACGTACAACTGAGACAACAGTTGGAACTGGTCTACCAAATCATTGTCTTCACCAACCTTACTGGTTCTATTTCCTCAACTCTTTCATTTCCTCATTACTGTGTTAGTTGCTTCATCATATCTGTGTTTGAAGACTTCGACTGAAGACTTTCTCAATTTCCTCTGTTCAATTTCTTCAGTCTGTTTGTCTTCATCTTGTGTTATCCTGTGATTACGCTTTCTGTACTCTGTGCTTGTCTTCATTTCATCATGATGACTATGCTTATATTCTATTATGCCTACTTCTGAGTACTTATTCCGCTGCAAGTAGTTCTTCGCTAAGGAATTTCCTCACCGGCAAATTCCTCAGTGAAGAATTCTTAAAAATTGCCTGTTCACCCCCCTCTAGTCGATATAACGCACTTTCAATTGGTATCAGAGCAAGGTACTCCCTTGTTCTGTGTGATTTTGGTTTAACCGCCTGGAGTTTTAGTTATGTCGACCGCAGGTATGATCAAGGTCTCTGCTGGCTATCCTACCTTCGATGGGACATACTACCCCTACTGGAAGAATAAGATGCGAATGCATCTTGAGGCAATTGATAATGATCTCTGGTATGTTGTGGAAAATGTCGTTCCCTCTATCTCACCCACACTGAACGCTACCGATGTGAAGAGATTCAAGCAACTTGATTCTCAAGCGAAGAATATCATATGTGGCCATCTGAGCAAAGGACAGTATGGAAGAGTGAGTGCTTTGGAAACTGCTAAGCTTATCTGGGATAGGCTGTCCAAAGTGAATGAAGGAGTCTCAACTCAGCGTGACTCTCGAGTTGATGTTCTTCGCAATCTATTCAACCGCTTCAAAAGACTCGACAATGAAAATGTTCAACAAACCTTTGATCGCCTCACTGACATATCAAATGAGCTTCAAGCGCTTGGTGCCACTGACATCACCGACCATGAGGTGGTGAAGAAATTGTTGAGATCGCTTGATTCCTATTTGATACTCTGGCATTGATGATACAAGAACGTGCTGATTACAAGTCACTTGATCCCGCTGATATCCTCGAGAGGCTAAATACTCCTGAGTTCCAGCTTGCTGAGAAGAGAGATCTCTATGGTTCGAGCTATGGCAGATCACGTGCCCTGAAGGCCAAGGCAGTGTATGAATCTGAATGTGAAGATTCTGGTAGCAGCCTTGGTGATCCTAAAGAATTGAGCCAGGAGCTAGCACTGCTCATGAAGAAGTTCCAGAAATTCTCAAGACGTGGCCGGTTTGGAAAATCCTCAAGGAGCAGTGATTCCTCATCTAGTGACTACAAGAGAAGGCTATGCCACAAATGCAAGAAACCTGGTCACTATATTCAAGATTGTCCCCAGTGGGAAAAGGATTTAAAGAAGAAGAAATAAAAGGATTACAGTTCTGATGACGCTAAGAAGAAGAAGAAATCGTCAAAATCTTCATCATCAAAATCCTCGAAGTCTTTGTCTCACAAGAAGAGTAGCTCCAAGAAGGCTCCGGCATTCATTGGCAAGGAAATGGACTCTGAGGCTGAATCTGAGGAACATGAGGAAGAGGAGGCATCTGAGGAGTCCGTGGCCGGTGTGGCGACCTTAACTCTCGCTACTGCATTCGTTAGCAAGTCTATCTTCAACTATGAAGAAAATGACCTCACCAACAAGGCTGATGAAGACAATGATGACTACGCTCCCACCTATTGCTTCATGGCAAAAGGTGCCAAGGATGATCAACCCAAAGCCATTGAATGGGTCCTCAATAGTGGATGTACAAATCACATGACTGGTAACAAGAATCTATTGATGGATGCTCCCTTATCACCATCGCATCTGAAGCATATCATCTTCGCTGACAAAGGCAAAAGTCAAGTATTGGGTCTAGGTAAGGTTGCGATCACAAAGGATCGACACATGGACAAAGTCATGCTTGTTGAGTCCTTAGGATACAACCTTATGTCTATCTCAATGCTTTGTGATCTTGATATGGTTGTTGTCTTTGGCAAGTATCGGTGTGTTGTGGTTATGGAAGCTGACAATTCCAAAGTCTTCGAAGGCTTTAGGAGAGGAGATTTGTATATTGTTGATTTCTCTACAGGACCGCAACCAGCCGTGTGCCTACTTGCAAAAGCTTCAGAAGGCTGGCTATGGCATCGACGACTTGGTCACGCAGGCATGAGGAATTTGCACATGCTTGCGAAGAAGAAGCATGTCATTGGCATTGAGAATGTCAAATTCCTCAAGGATCACTTGTGTGGAGCCTGTGAAGCTGGAAAAATGACCAAGGCCAAGCATCCAGCGAAGACTATCATGACCACTACTCGTCCATTTGAATTGCTTCACATGGATCTAATTGGTCCTAATCATTATTCTGCTGTTTCAAATGAAGCATCTCAATATGGCTTTGTTATTGTTGATGATTACTCTCGTTGCACATGGGTACACCTTGTTACTTACAAACATGAAGTGTAGGAAGTCTTCAAACGATTTTCCTCGAGGGCTTGAACCAACTTTGGTGTGAAGATCAAGCACATCAGAAGTGACAATGGCACTGAGTTCAAGAATTCTGGTCTCGATGACTATCTTGATGAACTCGGTATTACTCATGAGTTATCTGCTCCTTATACTCCTCAACAGAATGGCGTCGTGGAGCGCAAGAACAGGACTCTTGCTGAGATGGCTCACACTATGCTTGATGAATACAAAACGCCTCGTCGTTTCTGGATTGATGCAATTGATACTGCGTGCCACATCATCAACAGAGTATATCTTCACAAATTCTTCAAGAAGACTGCCTATGAACTCCTCACTGACAAGAAGCCCAATGTGAGTTATTTCAAAGTCTTCGGTGCTAAATGTTGGATTAGAGATCCTCATCACAATTCAAAATTTGCACCGAAAGCACATGAAGGTTTTATGCTTGGTTATGGAAAGGACTCGCACACCTACAAAGTCTTCAACAAAGTTCTTCACAAGGTTGTTGAAACTGTATATGTGTGGTTCGATGAAACTAATGGCTCGCAAAGAGAGCACATACCTTCTGTGATAGATGAACCAGCACCTGAGGATTCTATCAAGTTCAAGGCTACTGAGGATGTCATTCCTACTAAAGAATCTGCTGAAGAGTTCATTCCAGAACGTGAAGAACGTCGAGCTGATGTACCTGAGGAAAATGCTGAAGAAAATGGTGCTGAAGAAAATGCTGATCAAATTCCTCGACGACAACCAGCTCATCCTCGTGTTGCAAAAGAAGTGCAAGTTGACAAGATTATTGATGACATTGAAGCACCAGGTCCTCTCACACGCTCAAAAGCTTCACATCTATCTAACTTTTGTGGGCACTATGCTTTTGTCTCTATCACAGAGCCCACTAAGGTAGATGAAGCATTTCTGGAGCCTGAGTGGATTCAGGCCATGCAAGAAGAATTACATCAGGTCGAGCTCAACAACATCTGGGAACTGGTCAAACGTCCAGATCCTCGCAAGCATAATATCATTGGCACAAAGTGGATCTATCGCAACAAGCAAGATGAAAATGGCCTTGTGGTGAGGAATAAGGCATGACTTGTAGCTCAAGGCTACACACAGGTTGAAGGAATTGATTTCGATGAAACTTTTGCACCTGTTGCTAGACTTGAGGCTATTCGCATATTACTTGCTTATGCTACCATCATGATATCACTTTCTATCAAATGGATGTGAAAAGTGCATTCCTCAATGGTAATCTTGAGGAAGAAGTATATGTTGCTCAACCCCCAGGTTTTGAAGATCCAAAGAATCCTGACAAAGTCTTCAGACTCAACAAGGCCCTCTATGGCCTCAAGCAGGCCCCTTGGGCGTGGTATGATACTTTGAAGGAATTCCTCATGAAGAATGGCTTCACACCCGTGATGAATTTCCCTATATGATGCATGAAGAATATCAAATGTCTATGATGGGAGAGTTTAAATTCTTCTTAGGTCTTCGAATTTGTCAACAGCGCGATGGCATATTCATATCTCAGGAGAAATATCTCAAGGATGTTCTGAGGAAATTCGGCATGCAAGATTGCAAAGGCGTCAAAATTCCTATGCCCACAAATGGCCATCTATGCACTGATGAAAATGGTATCGACTTCGATCACAAGGTATACCGCTCCATGATTGGTTCTTTATTGTACTTATGTGCATCTAGGCCAGATATAATGCTTACTTTTTGCATGTGTGCCCGATTTCAAGCTACACCGAAGGAATCACACCATAAGGCTGTGAAGCACATTCTTTGATATCTAGCTCACACACCAACACTGGGATTATGGTACCCCAAGGGCTCTGATTTTGATCTCATTGGATATTCTGACTCTGACTATGCTGGTGATCGTGTGGACCGCAAGTCAACATATGGTACTTGTCATTTCCTCGGACGATCTTTGGTCTGTTGGTCCTCGAAGAAACAGAATTGTGTATCACTATCTACTACGGAAGCTGAGTACATTGCTATTGGTTCTTGCTGTGCTCAATTGCTCTGGATGAAGCAAACTCTCAAGGACTACGGCATCAACGTGAAGAATGTGCCTCTCTACTGTGACAACGAGAGTGCCATCAAGATTGCTCACAACCCAGTTCAGCACTCGAAGACAAAGCACATTCAGATTCGTCATCATTTTCTTCATGATCATGTGTTGAAGGGCGACATCTCCATTGAGCACGTGAAGACTGAAGAACAGCTAGCCGATATCTTCACAAAGCCCTTGGATGAGAAGAGATTTAGCAAGTTGCGGTGTGAGCTAAATATCTTAGAGTCTTTGAATATTCTTTGAAAAGGACACTCATCCTAACACTTATGAAAAATTGATGACTTAGATGTGCAACACATGAAGAAACGTTTTTCTTCAATCACTGAAGAATAACACTCTAAGTGTGAAGAAATTAATGAAGAATTTAATTCTCAGAACCCTACGACAATTGTACGCGCTGTCTGAAATCATCATTCTTATACGGTGGGTCACGCCACCACAAAAGTTGAAAATCTTCAATTTGAGTTTTTCCTAAGTTTTGAAATTCTTCAGTTTTTCAAATTCTTCAACTTTGCAAAATCTTCACTGTTACCGTCGTTTTTCTTCATTGGCTATATATATATATATATATATATATATATATATATATATATATATATATATATATATATATATATGGGTTTATGTCCTCTACAAAGATTCACTTATGGCTATTTCTTCAAGTTGCATTTTCGCTAAGTGAATGTGATGGGACCCTTTCCCTCTATGCTATACTCAACCCAATCTATTCACAAATTCTTCATGTGCGTTCTATTTAAAACTCATTCAAAATCTTCACTGTGTCCTTGTCAGCTGAAGAATTTGCGAACGGAACGTTAAAACTAATCTTATCCAAATTTTTGGCTTTGCCGCTCAAACCGTTCCGCATCCCACGATAGACTTATCTATTCACCCACGATCTAACATGATCTCCACTTTTCAGTACGTGGGTGACACATGTCATGCGAATGAGAAGGGTTAGGGCACGTTCGTCCTAAATCTTCGGGCGAACAGTTTTTTCACCGTGGCTATAAATACCCCTCTCCTCTTCCTCACTTCCTTTACTCCGCTCGACCGCTCTCTCTCCCGCTCAAGCTTCTCAAACCCTAGCGCTGCCGCTACTCCATCGTCACCGGTGAGGAAGAGCTTCACTGCCTCGACCTCGTCGTTGCGTGCGTACTTTCAGCCGCCGCTGGAAATCTTCACTCTGCCGCCGCCGTAGCTGTCTTCCTCCGCCGAGTTAGGGCGTGGAAGAGCTGAACTGACGAGCTTCAAATCTACACTTCACAGTTCGTCGTGTTCTTCATCCAGGGTAATTAAAAGTTACTTTTACTGCCCTCTTTGATTCAATTTTGTTTTCTACAAAATCTTCAAAGGTGTTTTATTCTTCAAATCCTCACACACAAAACACCTCACTAGTCATCTGTTCTTGATTCGTTTCTCTAAGCATCATTTTTCTTCAAGATTCCTCAATTGTGTGGATCTTCGGTCTATACAACTCTGGAACCTAAGACAAAGAACGCTTAGTCAAAATTATTGAAGGCTCATCTGGTCAAATTCCTCAAACTTGTTCTTTTTGAAAAACCTTCTGAGAACGCATATGACCTCTCCAAATTCCTCGCAACTATACTCTGTTCGCAGGTACTCATGTCCGTTGCTGAATCACTAGGTTCTCATCAACTTAACTCATTTGCAGCGTTCCTCGAAGAAAAGTTGCATACTTCTTCAAAGAATTCGATTGTTCAAATTCCTCATTTGAAGAATATGGCAGATGGTAAGAAGCCTTGAGTAAAGGAGGAAAGAAGCTGAGGTCATGGCTGCTTTTGGAATCCCCGAGGACAACTATCTTGACAATTGCACACCGATGAGTTCAAGTTGGAAAGGAGAACAAAAATCAGCGCAAGGTGCGATCTGAGAGGATTGAAAGGAGATGGGCAAGAGAATGGAGGAGTACAGGTATGTTACTTCAAAGTATATGAAGAAATTCGCACTTAATCCTCCATGCCCAAGAGCTCCATTGGCACCTGGCCAAGAAGCTGACCCCACCAGCATCGGCGTGTTGAGGATTTTCCTGAAGAATGGGCCAAGCGCCAAGCCAAGTTGGCTAGACAAGCCAAAGAAGTAGTGAGGAAATTCAATGAAGACTCTACTGCTGCTGCCACTAAGGCCTCTGTCAAGCCTAGGAAATCAATGGCGAAGAAGCCTGCGCACAAGCCAAGTGCTTCACCAACAGTGCCCTCACGACCAAGTTCCTCAGCAATGCCCTCACGGGCAGAATCTTCAAAGCCCTCACGGCCAATTCCTCATGCTGCTCCTGCTCCTACAAAATCCTCAGCTCCTCCTCCAAAGTCCTCAGCTGCTCCGGCAAAGTCCTCAGCACCTGTGCATCTGGCCAAATGCCAAAGGACTGCAGGCATCTCTATTGCCTCTGGTGTCTCAGCGAGTTCCTCAGCTGCACCAATTTCTTCATCAGGCCCCACTCTGCTGAAGACAAAGGCAACGGCTGGACAAGGTCCTTGGCCAAGTCCTAAGAAGAAACAGGTTGCCTTCCAAGTGCCATCTAACGATGAAGCTGATGATGACGAACTCGCGGAAATCATCAGAGACAGACAAGAAATGGCCGCTAGAGCCAAAGGCACAACTGTGCCGCCACTGCTATTGGATCCGAAGTTGATCCTCGATTACATTGATCTCTAGCACAAGGATCCAGACACCCCTCTGCCTGATTTTCATTTGACTCGTGGCCAAAGTCACATGCTGACCCATTTCATTTCTGAAGAAAAATGGAAATTTGAGAAGGCCAGGCAGATCAAGAAGGCTCAGTATAGGAAAGAGAAGTTCCTGAGGAAAAGCATTGTCTCTTTGACGACTGATGAATTTACAAAGATCAAGTCTGAAATCAAAGCCCTCAGCAATGATTTCGATGCTTATTATGCTGATTGGCAAGGAGCCAAAGTCAGGTTTGTTAAACTGACTGAGAAGTTCACAAATGTTGCAGCTCCAACGCAACAAGAAGTTCCTCACGCTGAAGCTTCTGCTCAGCCTACTGAAGAACATGCCAACACCACTGATGACTTTCAGGCTGCTGAAGAAAATGTTAGTTCCAGGGCTGATGACTCCATACCAGCCGCTGAAGAAATTGCCAGGGCATCCACTAGTGGTGCACCTGAAGAAAATGAAGAAGTCAGGGCAACTGCATCAGTTGTGCCTGAGGAAATTCCATTAAATTCCTCGGCTCCTCCTGCGCCTAGACCAACACCTATCCTTCCATCTGCATCAGATGTGAAGAAGACCAAGGCTGCAGAGCGAGCTGCTGTGAAGAAAAGGAAAGCATCAGCTGCTTCAGATTCTTTAGCTCCGAAGAAAATGAAGCCTATGACCAGCTCGTTTGAAAATCCCATTGATGTTGTTCCAATCTCAACCATGCCATCAAAGGACCTTGTTCCTTTTGGTGAAGAATATGTGATCCCTAGTGGATCTAATGAAGAAAATAATTATGCTGCTTCGTCAGAGCAGATTGATGAAGAAATTGAAGTGGATGCGATCCCTTCACCACCAGTTGTTTCCTTGCCAATTCCTCAGTTCACAGCTGAAGAGCCTGGCGTTGAAGAAATTGAAGATGAAGACGTGGATATTGGATTGTCAGGACCCCGATCCTAGGTCACACCGATCTAGCATGTAACACATCATATCACTTTGCGGCCTCACGCACGGTATTCCCACGGGTGTCGCCTTACCATGGCCCGGGACCGTTTGCGTCTTTTGGCTCACGTATATGATAGTGTCGCTAGCATCCATATGACGAAGAACCCGGGCCGACATGGCTAGTCGTGAACCCAAAGCGGCACTAACCTATGGGGACAGGCATACATGAAACACTTGAGCATGTCGGTCATCAACGTATGAACTTGGGCTGTAGCTTTGGGCTAACAGGACTCCGGTATCCCGGGCTGTAGCAGAGCTAGGCAGGACTCCAAGTATCACCGTGACATTTCCCGAGGGACGTACATAGGAACGAAATGAATCACATGCCGGCCAGTCAAGTGTCCAAGCAGTAGTCTTTGGGCTAGCGAGGACTCCGTGAACCGGCAGAAGCGGACTACTATCGCTCGAAGCACGAGACTACATTTCCCCATATGAGAGGCTGCCAAGGATAAACAACTAGTTTGTCGGATCCACACATACCAAGCATTTCAAACATACACACAATATGCTCAATATGTGTAAATACGACGTGGCATCACAACATAACTCTACGACTCAGATATTATACATTAGGCTCAAGAGCGAGATATTACAAACATGGGTCTCATGACCCAACACTCGAAGCATACAAGTCAAACACAAGCGGAAGCTAATCATGTGCGAGTACGAGACAACTATAAATGGAAAAAGGCTGAGAAGCGACTATCTACCGATCTGCCGAGGCACAAGATCGTAGCTGAGGTAACAAGCTAAGCGTCAAGTCCAAGCGGAACTACTAGCGAGACCGACGTCTCTCGCAAAAACATAGAATAGGCAAACGTGAGTACAATTGTACTCAGCAAGACTTACATCAGATCTAACTACATATGCATCATTATCAAAAGGGGTGGTGGAGTTTGACCGCAGCAAGCCAGCTTTGACTCGGTGGCTATCTGAACTACATTGCAAGTAACTCTTTGAGGTGGCGCTACGAGTCCACATATTCACCATGGCAATACACCACTATGGACCCGCTCCGTCTCCCTACGAACGCCATCCATAGCACTCACGCTTATCTTGCGCATTTTAGAGTATCCACTTTCACTTGTCTATGACCTGATATAGGCAACCCGAAGTCCTTCTCCGTGGACACGGCTATTCAATAGATCATATTAAACCCTGCAGGGTGTACTTCTTCACACACGCTCACCACTTACCGCCGTTTACACGACATGTACTCGGCAACCTTCAGCGGAAGCCCAGCGTGGGTGTCGGCCACGGCCTACCTAAACACTCAAG